>RXPK01000103.1:3783176-3825940 GCA_004143645.1 Protaetia brevitarsis
AAAACTTATGTAAAAATTGATTACATATTTACTTCTGTTAAGAGTAAGAGACAAATGGATCAGAAGGAAAAAAAACTATGAATATTTTGAAGATTAATTAAAACTAATTAAAGACAATAAATAATAATTCAATTCATTAGGAAGCTAGTAGACAGGCAAATTTCTTATCAGAATTATCTAACTTGAGTGATTCAAGTAATTGGCATTTCTAATAACCTGTTGGTATGAATGTACTCATAATAATTATAACAGGTCCTTTTTAGCATAATTTTAGCATTTTTATTCTCTCACAATGATTCAATAACTCAATGATTAATTGGGCAATTTCAGATTATAAATAAATTATCTTTCAAGAGATATTTTATTATTGTAAATAGGGTCGGGTTCCTCAACAAGTTATACAAAAAAAACAACTTAATGTACTTCATTTTTGCGTTATGCAATGAGGAATGCCTAAAACAATTGAATATTTGGCTTTCATATTTGTGAGTAAAACCAATTCAAAAAATTATAAATTTCAAATTATGTCCTAAGACGTCACAACTGTTTTGGCCAATAAAAAAACTGACGACTTTTGCGTTCGCCCAGTGTCACATGTGTCACGTATCATTTAATGCTTTTGGTTAGTGTTTTAAGTGACATTTATATGATTGCGTGATGTGTACAATACATGGGCAATTATTAAGTATTCAATAGTCTGTAAAAATGCTAAAATAAGTTTTATAAGATTTTTAATAATTATTGTTATTTTATTATTGTTATAGGATTTATACAAATCAACTAGATCATTTTACACAGACAACTTACATTAGTTCCTGAATTTTAAATAGTTAGGTTCTGACCAAAATTTACCACCTATTGATGACATTATGATTATAGAATATTTTTCCAAAAAATGCAGATTTTAGGGATGGTGTCTTTCTAAAAAAAACATGGACTAGAAACGTAATTCCAATAAAACATAATGTCAACAATGTCGTAATTGAAAATTTGACACATTAATTGACAGCGGAGATGGAGAAACAAATTGTGCAACCGGCGAACGACAAACCGTTAATTATATTTAATTTGACCAAAACAGAATGCCTAATTTTTTATTGGGTGGAACAGTTGTGACGTTGGACTCAATTTTTTCAAAAACCTACATTTTCAAACTTTTTTTCCTTAAAAAATACCAGTCTCATAAACAAAAAACCTGTGAATTCGTAGTAATTTGAAACTTTGGAATAAAAACATAAAAAAAAAAATGATTTCTGACCATATTGAAATAAATGTTTTTTTTTTTATTTTGATTCGCATTGTCAACGAAACGTCAACTTCAAAACTTTCATGAACTATCAAAACAAAAGTTAAATGATCTACGTTCAGTGTCGCCAGGTCTACTGGGATTTTTAGTATTCTCTATTGACTTGCTATTAAATTTACTTAAAAAAATCTGTAACCTTGACTTAATTAATATAAGTCCCGATTGATAAAATAGTATATTATTTAGAATAGATAGCACACTGTTTTTTTCAAATTATAGTTCAATATTTTATGTTAGCAGCATAAATAAAAAAAAACAGCTCCTCTAATAAAAAAAAAAACATTTTATACATATTCACCTAATATTCGTGTCTACCTACAGAATTTATTTCATTTATTACCAATCTACTAATTTCTATTAATTTCAATGCATACATACTAAAAATAATATGATTTGATAAGACTGCCTATATCGCCAATCTTCTTTTCTTTAATTATAAAACAAATTCAAAAATTTGTACAAATGGCACGTATAGATAGTAAAGCATTAGATATTGAAATAACTCATTTTTTAAACTTAAAATCTTTATGTTTAAGCGTGTCTTTTAAAACTACTATTTTGAGATGATATTCTGTTAACAAAAATATGATAACAAGCATACGTGGTAACTGGTAATGTCTATAAATTTTAGTTTTTGACAGTTGATTGCATATTGCATTTGATCATAACCTTAAAACTATCACAACACTCACATCAACTGAGAAGGAGAGGTAAGTAAAGCAAAACCGTGGACATTTCTGCTAAAATAACAGTTAAAATTAGTGTTAAAAACATCAATGTATTTGTTTTATAAGAACTTTTTTTAAGTATAGGTACAGATGTTAGTGTTAATACCTGCTACATGCATGTCAATCTTAAAATGCGATTTAATTATTTTTATGTATTAGATGATACGGGGTATTTTCTAAATTATGTGACAAATTTGAAAAACCATCACTAAAAATAATACAATTACCTTAATTCACCCCAGAAAGCTTATATAGGTATTTAAGCAAACCTAGATATCAATTTTTTAAAGTTACTCTTTAATATTTATTAAATATTTCTAAGACATATTTGACCATTTTTTAATTACTGACTTATTAAATGATCTGGTTCTACTAATTGTCACATATTTTTGTAATCAATTTAAAATTTCTTTTGCAAAAAGTTGGTTGAACAAAAGAATTGTTATTTGATTAATTAGTATTTAATTGAAAATAAAAAAAGCAAATATTGTATCTGTAGCACATAGAGCTATTTTTAGTTGCTATTTTCAATTTGATCTAACAGCTATTTACTGCTGACTACCGTTAAAAATTAGCTGTTGTTATTTGGCAACCCATCACTCCTGAGTCGTTATTGAGGCAGTTTGATTAATCCAACAGTTTTTATGAATTTAAATTTTTGATTTAGTTGATTGTATAAACTTGTCTCTTCGCTGGAAATTTTGACAATCAATTTAATCATAACCTCAAACTATCAATATAATTATGAAAAATGGTCACGAGTGTGAACAGCCTAATAAACGTCTAATTGACACATTACTCAAGATTTAATAAATTCGTGTTGGATTTCCACATTAATAAGACATCTATGAACGGTTTATAATTACTAAAACAGTTAATTAAGTAATGATAACCTCAATTTATCACACTGTTTATTGAGTTATGATCGATGTCTATGAAAAAGTCGTATCCAAAAACGTATTGTTTCGCTCAAAATCACTTGTTGTTTTGTTTCGCTAATATTTAAATTAAGTAGAAAATTTACAGGTACCTATAGTAAAGATTGTTTTACATAAAAAACAAGTGAATTGCATCAGCAATCATAAAAACTCATTGATGCGTAACTCTTTATTCAACAATAATCGCAATTCTATCTGCACGGTTTCGGTTTAAGATTGTAGAAACTTGCCACCGACAATTTATTACTTAGGAAAACATACAAATTTATTTTCTTTCAACTTCCGGATTCATACATTTATTGGAAGAAATCGAGCAAAACTTGATGAAATCTGCATTGAATAAGTAAGCAATAACAGTAAAGATTCGTCGTAGGCGGATATTTTCAGAAGCATTTAAAAGTAGACATCAGTGGTCGTCGGCATGGCAGCTTAGTTAGGCTGTCAGGATTTCTGTTATTTTAAGAAATTAGTTACAGTCTCTTTTGACGAAACACACGTTTCGTGGACTATTCGCCTCTCCCACTGGATTTAAACGTTACTAAATGGTGAAAGAATTCCGTATAAGAAAAAAAAATGTTACGCTTTTCGTAACATTTTTCATGTTACATACATATCTGTAAGTTAGTCTGACCTACTATTAATTTTATATAGTAAAGATTTTAAAAAGATAAAATAGCGAAAAAAAAATATAGATTGGATAGACCGATTCTAGGCTTTTTATTTATTTACAGATATTGGAAAACTATTTACCGATTTATTTGGACATCATAAAGCTATTAATTCTATTTTAATGAATTTCCATTATATATTTAAGTCAAGGGCGTATATAAAATGTACTTTATTATTGATAATATCTGCATACAAAGCGCAATTATTAATATATAATCTAGAAAACTCCATAAATTTATCTATTGAGCATCTTCTTGATTAAAAAGAAAATACTAGCTGCAAAGACAGGATATTTTATTTTGCAAGCTAACTAGGTATATAAATTTAGTAAAATTAGCGCAAACTTCACATGTCATATCTGACTTTTCCGAAACAAAATAGACTTGATGAACTCTGTTCCATATAGAAGCAGTATAAACAGTTCCTGGAACAACTCAAACGGTTCCTAGAACAGTTTAAACAGCTCCTAGAACAATGGTTGTTCCAGACAACTGTATCTGAAGTCTATGACAGTCACCCACGAATTTTATGGGTAAGGAGTTTTTAAATCATCTCCTTATTACAATTATATCAGTGAAATAATATATGACAATCACAAGTTTTATGGCCACAGAGATTCTAAATCATCTGAGAAGACTTTCTCACTACAATACGAACAGTGAAATAAAATAAATATACAGGCTATTCCACGTAAGTGGTTCATTAAGAGTTTATGATGTTCTATTATTCACTTATATTTGAGATTTTGGCACCATTATCTGTTCGATTGCAACTATAAATGTAAAATACTTTAACCAAAATATCACTTCCGGTTGACCGGAAATGGATGTCAACTTTGTTATTTTAAATAGAATGATCTAATTTTTTGTACATTTTTGGATTCTACGACCATAAATACGTCAGTTTTCATTAGCTATTCCTATAGCTACATGTTGCCGTTTTTGAATTATTTCAGTTTTTCTTTTTTTTTGCCATAATCATTGCATCATTGAGAAATTAATATCTTGGTTAATACTGCAAGTAGAGACCCCAAATTTGCTATGTTATGAATGTAGATATAACCCTAAGAAACGGTACACACATTTTACATTCTAACATACAGAGTGTTCAAAACTAAGGAACAAAATGACATATTTTCAAATGCAGAAAACTCATTTTTTTTAAATAGAACACCCTGTATTTTAATTTGAAATTAAGAAGTAAATTTCATCCGCTATCACTTTATATCAGCATTCTCTATACCTATCTTTAATAGATTTTGAGATATGAGCGACTTTTTGTTAAACAGACTATGTAGCCCTATCTTTAAATGTTTGTAGCTGGCTCTGAATGGGATTAATGTCAAATTCATTGACTAACCATAAGTGTTTATGTATATCATCGTAATTACACTTTTGTACAGCGCAATATTAATAGAAATGACTATTCGAACAGCGATATTCTTGTATGGTTATTCAAAGAATAATACATGAATTTGACATTAACCCCATTCAGAGCCAGCTACAAACATTTAAAGATAGGGTGTTAGTTGGTCTGTCTAACAAATAGTCGCTCATATCTCAAAATCTATTAAAGATAGGTATAGGGAATGCTGATATAAAATGATAGGGGATGATATTTACTTTCTAATTTCGAATTAAAATACCGGGTGTTCTATTTAAAAAAAATGAGTTTTCTGCATTCGAAAATATGTCACTTTGTTTCTCAGTTTTGAACACCCTGTCTACATTCATAAAATAGCAAATTTGGAGTCTCTACTTGCAGTATTAACCGAGATATTAATTTCTCAATGATGCAATGATTATGCCTAAAAAAAGAGAAAAATTTAAATAACTCAAAAACGGCAACATGTAGCATAGGAATAGCTAATGAAAATGAAAACTGACGTATTTATAGTCGTAGAATCCAAAAATGAATAAAAAATTAGATCATTCTATTTAAAATAACAAAGTTGACATCCATTTCCGGTCAACCGGAAGTGGTATTTTGGTTAAAGTATTTTACATTTATAGTTCCAATCGAACAGATAATGGCGCCAAAATCTCAAATATAAGTAAATAGTAGAACATCATAAACTTTTAATGAATGTACAACGCTCCTAGGTTGAATCTCATGGCACCCCAGAACGAGCGATGTGATTTATCTGCAAAGTGAGAATAGCCCTGTTCTATCTAGGAACAGCTCTTGAAACAGCTTAAACTGCTCCTAATAGCTTAAACAGACCCTGGTATAGCTCAAACAGCTCTTGGAACAGCTCAAACGGTTCCTAAAACAGTTCAAACAGTTCCTGGAATGGTGATTGTTTTTTATTAACTCTAACTGAAGTCTGTGACAGTCACCTATGAATTTGATGGACAAGAAGTTTTTAAATAAGAGAGGTAAAATAATAGATAGAATAAATATATACATGGAAAAACCAATTTGTTCAGTACAACAAAATAATTTCAAACAAATCTTATCATGAACATTTAGTTAATCCAACACAATATTTCGTTATTTCAAATAAATAATATGAGTTAAATGAACAAATAATTCGGTTGAATTAACCAAATATTTATTAACTCAATATTTAGTTAACTTAAACAAAAGTTGGTATTGTCAAATAAGACGGTTTTTCAGTGTCGTGGCCCGAAGTTTGAACCTTGTGGCACGCCGGAATAAGCCATGTGAGTGACCTGCAAAAATGAGGCAGAAAGAAGCCTTGTTCCATCTAGGAATAGCTTCTGGAACACTTCCTCAAGCATCTTAAATAATTCCTGGAATAGCTCAAACACTTCTTAGAAGAGCTCAAACAACTTCTAGAATAGTTCAAAGAGCTCTTGTTGTCACACCTACGAATTTTATGGACAAGGAGATTATTGAACCATTTGGAAAAAGTTCCTTACTACAATAAGAGGGATGAAATGATGGAAAGACTAAATATAAAGCCGTTCAACCTAGTAGTACATTGTATAATAAATCAAAATTTCTTATTAAAATCCTATGGTTAATGCCATGGAGAGCCTTGACTATGTCATTATAGGTGACGTCAACAACTTGTTTCGGTTAATTTATTATGTTAGCAGCTCTTTAAGTAAAGCATTGTAGATTGGAAGTTGTGGATCTTTTCTCCATGAAGGATGTTGTCTATAGATGCTGCGTCGTTTTTGATACATACTAAGATATATTTGATTATAGCGTGGTGATTCAAAACCATTACTGAATTTCTTTTTAAATAGAGGCTGGTCTATAATTTGCAATGGAAGTAGGATTCCCATACTTCAAGACGGAAGCATGCTTTTGCTTCCTGCCAGGAAGGCCGCACTGGGGATCAAATTTAAGCCTGTCAATTCATGTCTTCAATTTCTTTTAATGCAGCTAAGACATTTACTTATGATATATTTACTATATGACACATTACTGTAACTATATTTTTGGCTAAAGTTAACAAATGTAATATCAATATGTCGTCGGTGAAACCAGAAAATCTTATAACTCTATTTTTTTGCCGAAATCGAGATTTATCTTAAAAAAAAGGGAGAAAACGGAAAAAATCAATTCTGGGCTTGCCGCTAATTTCAATGTTACATTAAATATATTGTTCCTCAATAATATTCCTTTTGATTTTTTTCTTTTTTTATTAATCAGATCAATTTTATCAAGTAACACTTGTTGCAAAGAATTCCCAAAAATGTGTGATGCGGCCATTTTGTTAAATTCTGTTGCATATTCATTCCCTTTGATCAGTTTTTCTAAATTCTAACTTTCACACAGTTTCCAATTTCGCTAGATCAAAATACATTCTTAACGATTTTTCAATTTCGTGAAGCAACAATTCTTCTAGCTCTTTAGGCATTGGTATGTTTGTTAACGTTTCTGGCACTTTTGCTCCTATTGGTAATAAAACAATATTCTTCTTTATTGTCTTCAATCGTTCCATTTATTTCTTCTTAGGCATCTTGTGAGGATTTCTTGAACCCCCCCCCACATTTCGAAAATGTTCTTTCTTCAGATTTACTAATTGACCTTTAATAACAGTACTTAAATAGCCCTGCCATTTGGATCGCTAGTTTTATTTATTCGATTGAACAATAACTATTACATTTTAGAGAATAATGATAGTAAATGTGTTCTTTGAAGCTGCTCAACGTTTTGTCACAGATTACTTCGAGATTCTTTAAAATATCAACTCCCTACAAAACTTAACGTAACAATAAATATTAGCAGAAGAAATAATTGTGTTTTTCAAGTATATGAAAATATCGGAGACTGGTATTCCATTTTATGTTACTAGTTTGGCATCAATTAATTAGATTTCTATTACTTTACAATCATCTTCGGTACAGATTGACGAATAAATTTTTTGGTCGTCTGCACAAATTAAAGGTAGGACACTGAAGAATCTTTCAAAATATTTGTTGTAACAGATATTTAATAAAATATATCTAAGATAGCTACTTGTTGCTTATTACAATAATAAAAGAGAAATATTTTTTATAAAATATTTAAAAAACATTAAATAATTAATTATATTAGTTACTGTTCATCTTAAATATTCTAAATAAACAATGAGAAACGTATTCAAAAATAAATTCTGCCGCCCAAGCTAGTCGAAGAAACTCCGGAACGTAATTTTAAACCCAAGTTTGTTATTGATCCCGTGCGCAGAAACACACAAATGCACAATGTTCTAAGGGACTAAAACAACTCACGTAAATTACCAACCAATTCCGAAAAGGTTTACGTTCATGTACTAGCGAGGTCTTTATGGAAGTCGATATCCTAATAAGAGTCGTTCCATCATCCTAATTTTGATCAAAGACTAACGCTAGTTTCTGTATTATATATTTATATAATTAATACGTGATCAGCTAAAGAGAGTATCTTCTTACATAGATGGGAAGGGGGTAGATACACAAACGTGGAACAATCTAAACACAAAATTAAATATTTATAGGTTCTTGTTACTTGATCTTATCGAAATACCTTCGATATAAACATACTTATCAATGTAAAAGCGTAAAATATATATTTTACCGATTAATTTGTTAAAATATCGAATCTGTAAATACATATGTACCTATAAGCATGCACGTTGATGTTGGGTAAACATCTGTCAACAGACCACCCCGTTTTTCACATAACCTGTCATTACCCATTGTGATGATAATGGTGTGGGTCTGATTACAGAGTACAGAGCCAACTTGTATCGGCTCCATCGCATTTATAACTACACCATACTTACACACACATTATATGCCCGCTATACACATGGAGGTAGATAAACAGACAGAAAGAGGTGTAGACTCACCTTTCCGAGTCTCTCGCTGCTCCGGGCGAAGGGTTGAACTGGAGGAAATACCTTTCGACAATGCATGTAACGAACGATTCTGTTGTTGTCGGCCTGTCATTGGGCCGATCTGGCCCTTATAATTATGTCCGTTCGATTTTAAAATGGCATAGGTTTGAAACATGTGCGATGAATAGGAGTAGAAACCAGGTGTCGAGTTGGGTACAGTCTTGAATGGCGAACTGAGAGATAAATGGAATGGATTTTTTCAGTATCATTGGAATAAATTAATTCGATCTCTTTTGAAAATAAGGCCAATTTAGTTGGATAGCTTCTTTCGCGTTTATACAAGTGAATACTATGAATGTACAAATATAAATTATGAATACCTTTTAGTCCAAAATTAACTCTTAGCAATGAAATCACACCACATGATTTCGACATATCTTTTTAACAGAAATATTTGGAGGTGGAAAGCATGGATCGGATAAGCTGAAATATCCAACTACATCAGAGCCAGGTTCGGAGAAATGATCTTTCTTACAGTCGGATCAAAAACCGAAAACAACGGGACTTTCTACTAGGAAAACATGCCACGGTTTTTTAAGTAGAAGCATATGCAATATTGCATTGTGTAATCAATCAGGGGACTTATTAATAAGCGGATCGCACCGTGCAAAAAAAAAGCAGTGGACCTTCAAATTTAAAGTTTAAGCATATATTCTTATTTACGTTCATGATAGACCAGAGCCACCTATACACTAAAAGCAGGTACTATTAAAGACGTTCACTCTTATAAAATACCTTGCAAAATTGAATGTTTGAGCGGTAACAAATTATACAGAATGCAAATGCTGACAAAGTGATGAAGCCAAGGGTGTTTTAAAAAAGGATGGTGCTGGACAGAGATGGATTATGGCTCATGCTGGAGGAAGTATCGGCTTCATTGAGGGATGTTTACTGCTATTTAAATCTAAAACTAAAAGTGGTGATTAACATGACGAGATGAATTCTGAAAACTTTGCAGAATGGTTCACGACAGTTCTGATTCCAAAACTAAAAATAATTCAATTGTTGTAATGGACAATGCAGCTTACCATAGTGTCCAGCTTAATAAAGCACCAGCAGCTTCATAAAAAAAGAGTGAAATTGTGTCGTGGCTGCATTCAAAAAGTCTGCCATATCACCC
This sequence comes from Protaetia brevitarsis, assembly GCA_004143645.1. NCBI lineage: Eukaryota > Metazoa > Arthropoda > Insecta > Coleoptera > Scarabaeidae > Protaetia > Protaetia brevitarsis. Next base: position 3,793,276 of record RXPK01000103.1, read on the forward strand.
TTCCATGTTGAAATGTGAACTGCTAGAAATAGTGAAACTAAACAAACCACTTTCCGAGTACAAAATAGATAACTGTGCAATAGTTCATGGACATACCGTTTTAAGATTACCCCCTTACCATTGCGATTTAAATGCAAGCAAATTAATTTGGAGTATGGTAAAAAGAAAAGTAGCAGCTCATAATACCCCAGTGACCAACTATATTTATTTCATATTTTATAAATATTTAAAAAATATTAAATCTTTCTTGAATATTAGTTATATTAATATAATATGCATAAAATATATTATTAGAAAATATATTAGGAAAACATTTAAAAAATATATATGTTATGTAGCATTAATAATATTTTATTGCAAATATTTTCTCAATATATTTTTTATAACTCTGCAAGAATATTTTGCTTTGTATTTCTGTAAATATTTATTTCATATAAAAAAAAGATTGAATTTTTGCTTTTGTACATTTGATGCATAGGACGAATAATATAAAATGGGTAAAATATGCATACATATTAAGTAGGTATGTACCTATTTAAAATGATAGTTGAAGGATTAAATTAGATAATATATATCTAATATGATTTAATTAGTATCTAAGTTGAGCGCTGTAACTTTTCTATTAATATATCTGCGTTTTGTATTATATTATTTGTAATATTTGTAAGTTGCGAACGTCAACACAACACCTCTATTCATTACGGTGCCGGTGTTATATGATTTAGTATTGTTTATGCGTCTATGGATTAGGTGCATAGAATGCATACGCGCACGTGCGTATCATCAACGTTTTCATTCGTTTGTCCGTTACATGTTTATAATAGTATACGATTAGGGCAGATTAGGGTTAACTGTGTAATTAATTGTTGCGGGGTGTGTTTTAGTTTTTGTGGTGACTACGAGGTAAGCAAAACTTTGAACATGTCATGGCATTTATAAGATAATTGGAATGCTCAATATCGCTATGTACAGAAATCGTTTAATAATATAATTGTAGGAATTTTATGCATCTTATATGTACTGCATCCACCAGATAAATTGCTAGTTGATTTGCTTAAGAGTTTCATCTCGGTAGATAAGCGTCATAACCCTCATAGAGGTTAGAATACGTTGTGTTGTTTTATTGTTTGCACGTAGAATGTTTTCAAATATTATGAAGTAAAGTAAAAATAAGTATCGTAAGTATTAGAATGTAGCTACCACTCCAATTATTGTAAATGCTCCAAATGTATTAGTAGGTGTTGATAATGTTGTACGATGTTTTATTCATGGTATGATCTAATACAATTGGCATTGTTTTAGAGGCCACAAGGAAACGCCATGAGAGCGCTACTACCGAGGATATGAAAAAAGCCATAGGGTTGTACCTGGCACCAGCCAAGGCTAGACTTAAAAATGAGTATTTTTCATTTTTATTGGCTTATTCAAATAAATACGTTTGTTTTTTATTTAGAACACTTCAATTAAAAAATAGTGATTAATTTGATAAACCTTCAGTATGCCTTAAAAGATGCCAGAATTATTGATTATTAACTTGTATGGTGAGTGTGAAAAAACAAGTTCTTGCCTTTTAGACAACTCTATGTATGTTTCAACTTTTCGTTATCGACGTTGTACATTCTAAATAACCAAGAACAATTTTAGTTCATTTTGACAAATTAAATAGATTGCATAAAAAATCTCAATTTTCATATAAATAATATTTTACAAATATTTTAGAAAAAATATTGCGCTTACATTAATTTTAAAATATGAAATACATATTTTAATTGAATATTAAATTTATTAAATATTTTCTAAATATTTATCAATATTTAGAAAAAAATATGAAAAATATATTCAAAAACCTCTCACGAAAAATATTTATAAAATATATATAAATAAAATATCTATGTAATATTTCTGGCTGTTAGGATTCAAATACTAATATTGTTATAGTAATAGTAGTTGACATATGTTAAGTTGCGCCGTAGTAACCAGGAGTAGCAACGACATAATTTGTTATAAATATAGACATGACAAAATAATTAATAAGATTTATTTAAAACATATTCTTGATTATATATTTTAACATGGTGTCAGAGTAATTCGACTTCTTTGGATAGTTTTGGTATTTGGAAACGTAAAACGAAGATTAAAAATGGAATCTATGTTCAAGTTACCGGAACCTTTGATATTTAGCGGTAATGTACATGAAAACTAGAAGAAGTTTTGCTAGAAATTCGAATTGTTCTTAGAGGCTACTGGAAATGGTGACCAAGCCAGACAAGAAGAAAATAGCAATGCTGCTTTCATCAGTTGGTGATGAAGGTTTAGATCTGTATAATACGTTTACTTTCAATAAGGAAAAGGAAAAATTAAAATATGAGATTATCAAGAAATTTGAGGATCACTGTGCACCTAGAAAGAATGTAGTTTTTGAAAGATTTCTATTTAATGGAATTACACAAACCAAACATTTGACATCTTTGTGATAGAATTAAAAAAAGCAGTCAGAAATTGTGAGCACGTAGATGAAGAAAATATGATTAGAGATCGTGTAGTAATTGGAATTTTTGAAAAATCTACACAAGAAAAGTTGTTAATGGAACCTAAATTAAAACAAGCCATTGAATATTGCAAAGCAGTTGAACGTAGTCGACAACAGGTAAAAGCTATGCATGTAGAAACACAACAACAAAAAAATAATAGAAGTGGAAAGAGACGAAACTATGAAAAAATTAAAACTATATATTACGAATGGATGGCCACGATACGTAAGTTCCGTACCAGATGATATAAAAAAGTATTACACTTTCAAAAACGAACTATCTATACACGACAGTTTAATTCTTCGGAATGATAAAATGTTAATACCCTCTATTTTACGAAAATTCATTTTAGACAGAGTTCATACGAGCCATAATGGAATAGAGTCATGTTTGAAAATTGCTCGAGAAAATGTCATTTGGCCTGGTACAACAGCTGATATCAAAAATAAATTTGAAAATTGTCGAACATGTAATAAATTCCAAATATCACAGCAGAAACTACCTATGCAGTCACATGATGTGTCAATATATCCATTTCAAATTGTTTCCATGGACGTATTTTTTAGCAACTCCGAACGAGGAAGACAAAAGTTCTTAATTACCAATGATCTCAATTACTCAGACTTTTTTCGAAATAGACCTATTAAAGGATCTAACACCAAAATCTGTTATCGAAATATGTAAAAAAGAATTTCAGTAGGCATGGCATACTACAAAGGTAATGGAATTAACTTTGTAAACAAAGAATTTAATGAATTTACGAGGAAATAGGATTTTGAACATTATAATAAATACATAATTAATTCTATATCCATAACCTAGGCTGCAATGTAAACATGTAATAAATATAATAAATTGCTATATATATACGTTTCATTCATTTTATTGGTTGATCTTTGCAATATAGTAGGTACGCTTACATATCAAGAAACAGTATAATCAAATATAATACTATAAACCAATGCCTATAGATCAATAGAATTGATGCTCTTCAATCTGTCACGAACTTAAATTGTTAGGTTAGAGAGAAATTCAAATTGTTGTCAAAAACTTTTGTCTTCGAATGTACCGTTCGATTCGACTGTGCTTGCACTTGGTTTTGAAAAAATATTTTTGATATCAATATGTCTCACATATGGGTCATTCCATATCAACCGGAACACCTAAAAAATTTGATGTCTTGGATTCTTTTTATATTTTAAATTTGAAGCCTTTGCCTAAAATTAGAAGACCCGTATTTTTTCCTAAAACTCTACAGTATCTGTTTACAAAGATATTTGCGAACAAAGTTTGCAAAATCGATAAAATAATCGCAGAAGTAATATTGTTTGGTTATGCATAAATTAAAACATTAATACAAAATGCATATAAATCATGGTGTATTCTAAAGTTCAAACTACACAGTTTCATTTAATAATGCCTAAATTAGATTGTATTTCATTATGACCCCCTTCTTCTCCTGTTTAATAAAATAATGTCTTTTTTCTCTATGTTTACCGCGAAATTAAATTATTGAAAAAATATCATAATATCCTTTAAGCTATGTTCTACAAGAATAGAAGTATTTGAAAATGGAGAACTTGCACTACGCTACGTTACATTGTGATATATCGTAATGTAACGTATAGTACTGTATGAATTTATTTTTTTATAGATACCCGTAGATTCTCCATTTTCAAATACTTCTATTCTTGTAGAAAATAGCTTAAATAATATTATGATATTTTTTAAAAAACTTAATTTCGCGGTAAACATAAAGAAAAAAGACGTTATTTTATTAAACAGGAGAAAAAGGGGGTCATAATGAAGTACAATCTAATTTAGGCATTATTAAATGAAACTGTGTAGTTTGAACTTTAGAATACACCATGATTTATATGCATTTTGCTTTAATGTTTTAATTTATGCATAACCAAACAATATTACTTCTGCGATTTATAATTTCGCAAATATCTTTGTAAATAGATACTGTAGAACTTTAAGAAAAATACGGGTCTTCTAATTTTAGGCAAAGACTTCAAATTTAAAATATAAAAAGAATTCAAGACATCAAATTTTTTAGGTGTTCCAGTTGATATGGAATGACCCATATTTAAAGATAAATAAACCCCCAATATAAAAATTACTTACCTAATTATTATTAATTTTATGAAAATGAATTCTTGTTTTAACTGAATTTATAAACATATGAAATCAATTCTAACAACTATGCAGAAGAAATAAATTTTAACTTACAATTAATATATTTTGAAAAACCACTTTCGAAAAAAATATTTTTTTCGTCTGTCAGAAACACTTATTTTGCAGTACTTCAAAGCGTCCTCATTGATTATTGATTATTATTGATAAATAGATATTAAACTAGAAAGAATATTACAGAAAAAGATTTATTCTCGGAAACGTCAAAATGCTGAGGTATGTAACATGTGTGTCAACTTGTACTGTCAACTCCCTAGTGTCAAAATTTCTTTTCCATTTTCATATATAATTCAAAATTAAGATTTGTCGGCCCAAAAGCATTGTATATCACACGGCCAGAAACTCTTTTGCGAGTATTCGTATTCATACTCGCAAAATTGTAGTTTCTGGCCTAGTGATACAAATAAGTTGAAATTGAAGTTCTTTAATTTCCGCTAACACGAGGAAACAAGAGAAAAAGAATTAATTTACATATATTATTTAGACTTAAATAAGGCTGCTTTCGTCTAATCTAAAGCAATGAAATTTAAATAAATTGATTTTTTAAATATGAATATGCCTTTCCCTCATTGTGTTTATATATTTATATTACAAAAAAAAATGGCATATGACCGATTATATGTGTACATATATTAGAGTGTACATAACATACGCAGATATAAGGAATCTCTGAGTCTTTGACAAAGACGTCGGTCGGCGTTGAGAGGCTGTTGTGTTTTTGGTCCTTTTAGGCGTCGTCAATTATTTCTCCGGCGAGGCAGCTAAGGCAGAGCCCCATCTCGGGCCTGCTGATTGTTAAAAATGCCAAACGAAATGGAACACATTGACGTCCGCGTACAAGGGAAAGGAGGAGAGGAACTACTTTATGCGGAGATATTGGTTGTTAGACGCATAATTATAGGTTGCTTTCAGTGGTATAAGAGCCGATTCAGTTCGAGGCTATTAGCGGTCTGTTCGCGTTTTTTAAATTCGATCACGTCGTCTCCGTTCGCCGTTCAATACGACTAACTTGCGCAAATCGGATGTTTACTTGTACTGATTGATTCGCATTCATGTATATAAAGTGACTCCGCGTAAATTGGTTTACAATTATGGTCTGGAATTATCGCGCTTTATTATGTGTTTTGTTATCGATACTGGTTTTGAAATGTTAGTATTAATGACGACAATGATACTGAGGACTGATAAATTATAAACAGAAACAAAAAGATTAACCAGTAATTTATTTTTGTATTTTAGTTTTTACAGTCATTAACAAACTGTGGAATTAAGTTACAATAAATACTTAGTCGATGTTTCACCTTACCAAGGATCATCAGTGCTACTACACTGTAAAAAAAGTTGCCTACAATTTTACCGGTAAATTTGCTTCATAAGGTAAAATTTCTACCATCTAGTAAATTTCACATGCTGATGTATTTTTCAAAGATTGTACTGTAAAATTCGTATGTAATATTTATATGAACTGTATATTTTCCGAACGCGTACAGTTAAATAACCTAATAACCAATCACATTGCGGCGTATTCAAGTAAAAATAAATATAAAAGATCCTCAAATTTTTACCCAAATTTACATACCCAAAAAAATTGTCAATTTTACACTTTTAAGTAAATTTTGATAGTAAACATAAAATTGTACATGTTTTTTCCTATATTTTCCTTTCGAATTTTTATTACATCTTAAACTTACATGAAAAAGCTATAAATTTTACCGAAATCTTTTTTTCCATTTTAAATATCCTAGAAAAAACATGTAAAACAAAATTTACATGATTTATTGTGGTAAATCACAACGTTATTACATGTAATATTCCTAATTTACCATGGCAAAATTACTGCAATTTTTTACAGTGTAGTCGATCTAATGTAATAAAAATACGGAATACGGAAAATTTGTGTATATACTTTATATGTGGATGAATAATTGAATGAGAATTTCAGATAGAAATCTCATTATTATTCATCCACATATAACAGAAAGTGCATGCAGAGAAATTCACGGTGATTCACGGAACAGGTCCGTTAAACGTTCTTAAATTTGCCATGATACATTTCTCGATTTTGAAACTTCGAAGTTGAGCATAGCATATAGCTATGATCTATTTAGAAAAAATAACTGCATCTATCTCGCACTTTCGGTAACATCGAAAGCCATAGCCAACTTCTACTTACATAGCGGTTACCGTTCCAGAGTTATTTTGGTTTTTGTGAAAAAAAAGTACCAAAAAATATAATGCTTTAAATGCGTATAACAGCTATATAGTAAAAGGTACGGAGTTTTTATGTTGAATGTGGAGGGTGTGAGTCCTCTCTTGTATAACCAAGGAATAAAAAGTAAACAAAATTGTACAGGTTGTCCCACAATCTAGGGTTGATTTGGGGTAACTTCTTAGTACTAACAGTATTTTTTTTTCAACTGTAACACCCTGTATATTTGTACGCCATGTGATGTAGAATCGTATTCCTTATCGAAAAGCTACAGGTTTCCTTATACCTATCTCTATCGCTTCTTTCAGAATTAGTGATTTTCAGAAAATGTAGTTTTGAATTAGTATGTCTTTGGAAAATTGGCACGCAGTAGCGTATGGGGACTATGGAACATTATTAAACAATATAATAATTGATGTGTTGATTGGAAAATCGAATAAAAGCTCTCAACAGCTATCCCAATCAATCATTTTTATTATGTGTATGCTGACATGTTCAGCCTAGGCCATCTTCAGGCGTAACTATCAAGTCTGAATAATTGATTTATTTGCTTTATTCAGACCTGACAGTTATGCCTGATGATGGTCTAGGCCGAAACATGTTGTACATATAATAAAAATGATTAATTGGAATAGCTGATTAGAGTTTTTATTCAGTTGTCAAATATCAATCTACATTCAAGTGATCTGTCTACTCATCTTGTGTTGTCGAGTTTATTGCATTAACAAAAATGGAAGACCATTTTGATAATCGAATTTATTTCTTATTCAAGGAGAATGTAATAAAATTATAAGCCTCACTTGCCGGCTATTAACAGAATACATTACCGAAAAATCCAAGAAAACCTTGTACTCACTGGTCGATGGAAGCATAATAAAAAGATGCCAAAACTTATAACAGAGGATGAGAACTATGAGGTAATAATGTTAGCTTACTTTCACAGCCACCTTCACAATTTCATACGTGTTGCTGCTGAGGAAATATGCATATCATACCATCACTACAGCGTATTCTGTCAACACATAAAATACGCGCATGAATAATAATAAAACAAGCTACAATAGGAGTTTATATCAGGATTATCAAGTGTTTGAAAGCGAACGCAGGTCATATGCAACACTTATAATTTCTTATACTTACATAATACATACAGCATTTCGTTTTTGATTATCAATAAATAAATAAATGTTATTTTTCCCATAGTTTGTTTCTTTTATATAATTTTAAAATTAAAATTGTTTTACATCGCCTATCATTAATTAAATACTAATTCAAAACTATCTTTTCTGAAAATCACTAATCCTAAAAGAAGCGATAGAGATATAGGCATGACAACACCTTTTCGATAGAGGATTCAATTCTACATCATATGGTGTAAGAATATGCAGGGCGTTTCATTTGAAATAAAAATACTTTTAACACTAAGAAGTTACGCCAAATCAATCCTAGATTGTGAGATAACCTTTATAATTTTGTTTATTTTTTCTTAATCTTTGGTTAAATAGTAGAGCACCTATTCCCTGCACAGCCCACATAAAAAACCTTTTTACCTTTTACTGTGTAGCCGTCATACGCCTTCAATGCATTATATTTATTTGTGCTTTTTCCGCAAAAATCTAAATAACTCTAAAACGATAACAGATAGGTAAGAGGAGGTTTTATAAATTTGGTTTTAACATTCTTATCAATGAGGAATATATCAGAATAATAAGCAGGAACACTAAAATCCCATATCCAACTAGATCTTGAGGTTTAAAAATATACGACATTTCCATATGGCCATACATAAAAAATCCATGTACTCAACGCCAACACATAATCTGGAATCGCTTAACAGAAAAGTTTGAGGAATTAACAAGTCATTGGAAATGTTGCATACAAAAGCAGATGAACACAAAGAAGTGATGTGAGGGAAAAAATTTAAGTGTCGATCGAAAATTACACCAATATCTTTAAAAATTGTGTAATCCTATAGGTATCTCCAATTGGTGCACGCTCTATATGAAAATGTAGGGGTTTATACTTTTGATGAAGGAAAGTCAAAACCTTTCTACCGTTAGGTGTAAGGTCATTCCAAAGCTGAAGTCAATTTCTTGCCCTTATCTTTTCTCTCCACTTTTTCCGGTCTTTTGTCATTTCTCTTGCCTCATGCCAATTCATTTCTCTCTCGGTCAATACTTCCCTTATCTCATCGTTCCATGTTCTTTTTGGTCTTCCTCTTGTATGTTTCCCAGATATTTTAGTTTCATAAATTTTCTGTTATTCTTTCTTCTGACATTCGACAAATATGTCCATACCATATGTCCTTCTTCTATTTTCATTCGTATTGGTATCATTCCCAATTCTTCCCTTATTTTCTCATTCCTGATTCTATCTTTTCTCGACAAAAATACTCCAAACTGTGGTACTGGAAATGCTGCAAACTTCTCCTAAACCCCTCACCACAAACTGCACTAAATGGACGTACGTTCAATAGCAAAGCTATCATCATCAGCAGAAACACTGAACTCACACAGTTCAGTGTTTCTGCTGATGATGATAGCTTTGCTATTGAAACGTACGTCCAGTTTAGTGCAGTTTGTGGTGAGGGGTTTAGGAGAAGTTTGCAACACTATCTTTTCTCGTTTTTATTTCTACATTTCCTAGGAATCTCATATCCATGGCATCAATTCTGGATTTATGTTTTTCGGTTAGCGTCCAGGATTCACAGATGTAGGTACATCAGCATTGCCGTTACTATTTTATTTATTACGTCGACTTTAACGTTCTTTTGCACTTTTTTTCCCCTAGGAATGTCTTTTTCACACACAGGTATCACACCTGATATTTAACCATATACATAGTATTATCAGTATTGCACCAGTCCTCAATGATGTCCAATTTCCTCTGCAAAGACAGTCAATCAGCTATATAGATGTTATACAACCACAGATCGTAAGATCATCCGCATAAGACAACATTATACAATCCAATCTCTCCAAAAGGCCTTTAGTATATTTATTAAAATTTATTAAAAGAAGTGGCCTTAAGTTGGAGCATTATGGAACTTCCATATGCAATTAGAAATGAAGCAGATGTAAAACTATTAAATTGAATATTGGTTATGTATAAATGGTTTAATAAAATAAAAATTTTATATAATCTAGTTATTAAAAAAAAAATAGAATTAACCTATTAACTCATTTTAATTTAGGTACTTGAAAACAAGATAACGAACAAGAATTTAATACTATTTTATCCTATTGCAACACCAACTATATTGGTTCTTATTACCAAATCAGCCAATTGATAGCTTAATACTGTGGTGATTTTTATTTTTGACATATTATTCTCGTAATCGAGACAACTAATAAAATAACCATCTATTTATCCACTATAATATTCTCTATAGCCATTAAAGTGTTTATAAGGACAATTACTAAGTGAAAGTATGTTTACGCTTCCAATTCTGTAATTTTTTGAAACAGAACTAAACGAAGAAAATGAAACGGAAGGCAGTCATTAAATAAATTGATTGCCGTATTTGGTAAAGGAAGGGATATAATGAAAACGCTTTAGTAAAATACCGGTTTAATTTCAAATTCACTTATAAATAATTGACTTTCAAACGTTGCCTGAAGTAATTTCACCGTTTTAGTATAATATAAACATTTAAGAACTATACAAATGAATATACTTCCTTTGGCGTTCTTCACTTTACTTACTTTATAATGGTAAATAATAACAAGATACAACTGCATCTAAAGAAACAATTTCCGCCACAGCACTTTTATAAAAAGTTCTAATACATAAATAATGCCATTATTTAATAATTCAATAGTAAATATTTATTCAAATTACAATAATAACTTCGTCTAAATGCGGGAAAAATATTATTCTAATCCGTTTCTGTGTGGTAATGACTTCAACGCTGGAAACGCATCTCTCACGCGTATCCACCACTCGTTCGAGAAAATCAATATATAACATGCATGAATAAAATAAGGACCGCCAGACTCTGATAGTAAAACTTTCGTTTGGCGTGTTAGAAAGATTGCTACCATCGATTCAAATGTGAGAATTATAGGAGGTATTTGTTTTAAGACGACCGGGTAATTGACAGTATTTAAATTAGCCGAAAGGCCTAAGTATCTTCCCGAAATGTTTTGACAGACGCGTAGTATTGACAGCGGCGCCACTCCCGGCCGAATATTGAGTTACATCCGTCCAACGTATTTCCGCTAGTTTGTTTTCTTTACTAACAGGAGACGATACATTAAATAGTGGTTACGGTCGGTTTCAAATTATAAGTAAATGAAATCTTGTTATATGTATGTTCTTAGTACAGATATTTCTTTTTGGAAAAGAATAAAATTTCCTTAAAAACAAATATTACTGGAGTTCATTGTTGTACTTTTTTCATTAATAATAATAATGTTTAGGTATAATATATAAAGAAAAGGTTAAATTAAAATTATAGATGCTATCCGATCCTAGTTTTTTTTTTTTTTTAAGGAGTTCTTACAGCCGTGTATGAGAGATTATTTATGTACTCTCAAACATTCGTATACACAGGAATAAACAACGACAAAGGAGAAATTTGATACGATCTCCACATCAAAACAAAGGCATTCCTGGAATGCTTAGCATTGTATATGGTACTGTGTATATGTCGGGAAGTTTTTGTGTAGATACCCTCCTTGTTGATTGTAAGTTATTTATATTTAGTGTAGTGTCAGTACCTAGTAAAACTATTATTGAATTTTCAGTAAGTAATTCAGATGTCATGTGGTGCCTATTTAGCTATTTGATGTTTAATGTTGAAGCTTTTTGTTTATATTAACAATGGTAGTTGTCGTGGTTTGATGATAATAGACTTATGTAATGCATATGTAATGCATACAAAGAAATATCTAAGTTACACAGTTTAAATGTATACATATCTGTTAAGTATTGTTTTTGTCTAATGAGAATGAGAGACATAATTACACACTGAGAAAAGAGATTGCATTAATAATTATAACGTTTAATTTTTATGATGTATGGTAAAATAAAAGGATAACTTTTCTAGCTGGAAAGTATTCTATAGCTTATTTTGAAAGCGACTGCTGTTTTGCCGCGAAAACTATTTTCTTTAAATATAGGCTTTTGGCGAAAAAGACATATAATTTAATTAAATGGATGCACCTTAGTTTTATTATTATATTTATTAATATCTGTATAACTTCTGCTTAAGTTATAAACATACACATCACATACTATGTTGCTATTATTATGTTAATTTTATTTTAAATAAAAAAACCCGGCGTTTTAGTTTATTTGCGTGGACATGCATTTAACACTTTTGGCTTTTAGCGAAAAATACAAGCGTCTGCATTCAATGAGTGCTTTTTTACACGAAGGTGTTTTAGTTTACGCAAGTGCCCACGTGCAATAAATCACAGATACACAAACAAAGATAAATATTTTCGTGCAAGATTAAAGGAATTTCAGGGACAATTGGAATCTTTTCAGTTAATGTTGCATTACTTATAAGCCAACGTACTTTACAGTAGTATATAGTGTTTGAACGCTTAAAACTGTTACCCACGGAAAAAATACGTTTTTTGTTAACGCATTTAGTTGGAAATCATTAATTAATTGAAATAATATTAAAAAATATTCCTGTATTCAAACGAATAATTTGGTTAGAAGGTTTATTTGAAACAATATAATAATATTTTCATATAGCAGATTTCTCCCTATATAGTATAGCAAATATACTTATGTGTAGTACAGAAATTGTCGCATAGATGGTATATCTCCTGTTTCATTCCAGTAGCAGAATATATTTTGCACAAATAGGGTGGAATATACGATTATAATATACTAACCTAGTATATTGTAATCGTTTTAGATAAACATCTGATAGGAGTCTACTGGAATGATCGCTGCGATCTACTTCCAATACCAGGGGCATTGGGAATAGATATATTGACATTGTATTTCTTATTGTGCTATAGTGTAAATATATTTCATATTAAGCTTCAATAATTTCTTCTTCTTTACCTTAAATTTTTAAGTAACAAATAAGAAAATAATATCTATTGCTCATGTAATAAATACGTGCTGTAACACGTGCAGCGTCGAATAACCCGAGAATTTGGCGTAATAAAACAATTGTCCAGTATATTGCTGCCCGATTTACATATACCTATTAGTTCGAGATTCACTACGTTTTGTTACTTTTCGATTTATTACTTTATTTTTGAATAGTACATATGACATCAATCAAAAACAATGGAAGGGTTTGAAAAGAAAACGAAATAAAACAGTAAAAGCAAGTGGTACTGCAGCTTATACAAGCAAAGCAATAAGGGAAATGTGTAAACGTGAAGCCCAAAAAATGTAATAATACACTGAGAGAAAAGGAAAAACGAACAAAAATATTTGTTAAAGTAACAGAATTTGACAATATTTGTGGCATTGTTTTAACAATCAAGGTTATAAGTGTCCTGGGTAAAATAAATAGCTATTTCATTTTAAATCTACCAAAAGAATTGATTGAAATAGACAGCAAACGTTGTTAAGTTCAATAAACACTTTATGTTAAAAGGTTATTTAAATGAAAAACTACTCTTTTTGTATTAAGTCAAAAGCAGATTGCTTTTCAGTTATGATTATGTTGTTACAGCAATTTGTAGGAGTATTTTTTAATTCATCCTGCAAGGGCTATCGTCAGGTGTAATGGTATTGTAAATTTATCGCCTCATAGTTATAATATAAAGCGTAAAATATCTCTAAGGTGGGGTATTTATTAGTGGTGAGCATAATCGAATGAAGGAAAATGTATGAATTTGAGTGAACATCGATATAATTTGGATTATGAATGATCATTAAATTATGAATTATTTATATGAATGATGGTTCGATTATGTTGAAGACGACCTATATTTAATAGGAACAGGAATAATGTAGAAAACTAAACGTTGGCATCTAAACACAAGGAAAATATGATGATGATCATTGGATTATGCCCATCCCTAATATTTATATACCATAAAAGAAGTAGTTTTATTGACATCACTGCCGTTGCACGCCATCACCAGTACCTGTTTTAATGTTCGCAGCTCCTATTGAACGTTTAACTCTCAAATACACTAGACTAATATTTTATAATCCTATCTTGACTGCTGTACGCTTTATAACCAATATTCGTCATTACTGGTGTGACATAGAAGAAGCGCCATCTCCACGGCGATTTTGAAATGCATATTAACGAATTTACTGTATTCACATACAAAGAACGGATTGTCACATGAACCTATTGAATTAATAAAACAATATGGTTTCCTTTACTATACATTTTTCCTGTTAGATTAACTAAAATTTTGGTTAATTCAATACTATTTGGTCGACAACATCTGTCGTTTCCTCAGTGTAAAATTATTTATTTATTCCGGTGTGATTTTAATGCTTACTATTTTAATTATAGGTATAAATACATGCCTATCTGCGTGTTATTTCTATTTGTATTTGTAGTCTAAATTTACTACAGTAAAGTCAGCAACAAAAAGAATATTTTAATTTAACCATTAAATATTCTAAATCCTATATAAACGAAAATGATATTGATTTACAGAAATCAACTTTTACTTTTTTCAGTATTAATGCAGTATCTTACTTTTAATTTAACAAAACATTTTATTAGTATAGTTACTTTAATAAAATAAGTTTTGTTAGAGCAATTAAAAATGTTTTTTGAAAATATACTACTATAAAGCGCTCCTCTAACAATTATGATTTAAACAATCAGAGTAATATATGGATATTCGGTCTGTCATATTAAACTAAATAAATACCTCGATACGAAATATCGAGGTATTTATTTAGTTTAATTTGACAGACGGAATACCCATATACTACTCTGACTGTTTATGAAGTCCGGTCGATATTCCCATTTATTCTTAATTATAATTTAGTTATAAATAATAGTAATATAACAAAATATTATTAACATTTTTTTTTCAGTTATTGTAACCTTATATTTTGTTAAATTTGTTTAAAAATATTTTTCCATCAAAGTGATTTCGTTTAACAGAATGCATTTTCTTCTCTCGGTGTGTTTTATCTCTAATTGTTCGTGATTATATAAATATTTTGAAGAAGACAGAAATGTTAATTTGACTTAACGTGTGAACTACTAGCACATTTACCTCATCTTTAATTCTAAAAATAACAATAACACATCGAAAAGTACTTTCCACGCTAAAATAGGTTTTTTTATATATTATTGTTTTAAACGACAACATGAATTCTTCTAAATCATTGGCTATCCACCGTATAGGTATTTTACATTTTTAGTAAAATTACACGAACTAAGAAAGAAATATGTACTACAAAGAAAAGAAACAGAAGAAAAAGAAATTCATGGCAGCGTTCAAGAAGAAGATAAATTTAAATTCTTGAGCCATTATATATTTTCGCCTCAACTGACACAACTAACGGCCTTTTAAAAATTCATAATTACATTTTTAAGGGAGTCTGTGCATTCGCGGACGCACCAAGGTGGTGGTGGTGGTGCCTTCGGGAGTACCAGTTTGAACGAGAATGAAGCAAATTTTCGCGGAAATAGACCAGCAAATCCGGACCGACAAAGGGCGCCCGGAAAATCTCTAATTAAGGAATTATTATTAAATTATCGGCAGGGAAATCGTAATTGTCACTTTGCTCCGACGATTAAGTAAGTGGTAATTGCTGTGTAAGGTTCGTTCGGCCGCGGGCGCCATCTACAAAGACGTTTGTAATTAATTTTGACCCCGCGCTGCGAATCGATTCGTGCGAAAAATAATAATATCGGTTTGTAAAGGTGTCACGTTCAAATGTTGCTTTGGGGGTTTTTAAATATACTAAGGAAATTAGAAGGAAAATATAATTTTTTTTTATACTTTAGTCGAGTCTGAGAAAGAATTGATTCTAGTGCGTCTCAATTTAAAACTACTGAATATGAATTCGAATATGGCCGACGGGTTTGGACGACTCTGAGAGGGTCCTGCTTGAATTCCGGGAAACTCCGGGCAACTTGGGGTCGTTGATAATGAGCCCAAGACCGGTGAACACCCTGCGAGTGCCCCTGCACGACGCCTCGACCCCGCAAGACCGTTATAACACCGAAATATGGGGATAGGAAGAATTATTATATCGTTGCCCCAGCAGCGCGTGCAAGCTACGAAACGCGTAAGGGGAGTTGCATAACCGTTAAAGAGAAACCCGTTGCACAGATCGAAAGTAGAAAGAAATACATTAAAGCTGTTGTCAGGCATTTTCAAACTTAATAAAATAATTATAGTAAGTTATTTGTTCCATCGATTTTCACTTTTAATGACAGTTATTTCCATCAAACTTTCGGTGCGTTTATATGGAAAGTCTTAATTTAATTTTCGCTTGGGTAGTGATGGATGAACTTCTGAATGTTTGCATATCCAAACTAAACTTTAATTTAGTTTAATTTATGTATAAATATGTTGACGATATCATCACAGTAGTGCCAGCGAATGAAACTGAGGACATCTTAAATACATGTCATGAAAAAATATAATTCAGAAAAGGGTTAGATTCCTTTTCTTCCTTCACTTGGGTTATAAGGAGACCTGATCAGCGGATTTTGTTGGTTGGTAAAATAAATCCACATTCTCGTGAAGATATTTAAACTACTTTTCTAACAATCCGATTTCATATGAATCTGAATATACTTAACACCATAAAAAATAGAATATCATTAAGATATCAGACAATTTATCCAAAAACAAAACTTAAACAAACTTTTACACTTCTTTATAAACAATGGCTATATACCCCTTCCAGTTTATTGAAGAAAATAATTTATAATTCGACTGTTATTGGACTAAACACTCGTTCAACTGAATCAGCTAATCGTAATTCTACTGGAGTATCTATTTGCACACCTGGAGCGCTCCAAAACTCAACATCTATTATCTAAGCGGATCTAATCGCTTCATCGTCCGTAGCTACCGAGTACCCGCTACTGTATCCACTCTGTTTTCCATCAATTGATGACTTAACAAACATGACAAATGACTTAAAAAATATAATTGTTTAAACTACATAACATATCATAACACCAAGATTCTTGCAGGCCATTGTTTCATGCTTTTGGTATTCTTTCTTTGTCATGTTTATATATTTTGGAAGCTGCAATATATGTATTTTTGAATAAAGAATAGTATCTGTACAATCATGAAGTACATCAATACAATACCCGAATAAATTATTTATTTATCTGATAATCGTCAATTTTTCCTTTTTTTGGCGTGTAAGTACACTTTTAATACATAATTTTTAAAATGTCATTTGTGATTGTAGACTTATATATTTTTTACATCTGCTAGTTTTAATTAATTTCTTCAGTTCTATATTTTATATAAAAATTTTTTTAACACAATTACTTTTTCCCAATCAATTAATCATTTGCATTCCAGTGATCTAAAGATGGCTTTTCAAAAAACCGAAACTAGTTATCAAATAATAAATATTAGATGAACGATAGAACGAGTTTTATTACTCTTATCTAACCTTCAATTATAAAAACCTTACTTGCTTTAGAAATTTTAAATATGAAGTTAAAACCTTTCTCCTATTACGGAATTTTTGCAAACACAATAAATGTTACGTTTGTAGTTCTTTTGTAGTTTCATTGATTTTATACTTTAGTTATTATGTGGTGGTAGTTTAATATAGCATATAGGTTAGAATCATATATTTTTTCTTGTTATGTTTTGTTTTTCATTTTGGTTCATATGACGTTTTATATACACTTTGTGTTTTTTCATAAATAAACCATATTACCATTATTAATTTGCCTATAAATGAATATTATTTAATAATATTTATTAAGGGGAAAACCCCACACCTAAACTATTAAAATCGAACATAATATACTGTATGCCATGCAATGCGTGTGAGACTGTTTACATTGGTCAGACCTCTCAATCCTCAAGAAATAGACCAAAATAACACCACCTTGACTGCACTCACAAGTCAACTAAAACTACTCTAGCAGATCATTATACCAATAAAGCTGATAACTACAATTTTGAAGATACTAGAATTTTACGTCAGGAACTAATATGGTCAAAATGTTTATTTTTAGATATGCACTACACCGTAAAACATGAAAAAGCCATTAATTTTAGAACTGACATTGGTAATTTGAGTAATATTTATGCTTATTTGTTGAGGTTTGAATCCAACAACTTAATTTAGAACCATAGGTATCGATTTTTGGCTCAAATCAATTTAGTTTTATGCCCCACTATTTTAATAACAACAGTGATTTTTCACTGGCTTCCCAATTTTATTGTAAGTGGGTTGATCACACTGCGTTCTTGGTGTCATTGCTCAATTTTGCGGCTTTTATGTTGGTCCTAAGTTTACCTTTTGAACATGTGGTTCTCTGTTAGGATTACTTTACATTGTAATGTCTAATTTTGTTGAACATGTGCACACTTTATGAGTATTTCGGCTTGTTTAATTATTCCATTGTAAGTAATCTGACTTTCAACCTTACTAATTTTGTAATTTTCATGTTACAATTTGTGGTTTTTGTCTCTGAGGGATCAATAAATTAATTGCGAAAGCTTAGACAGATAACAAGGAATCCCATTTAATCCATTGCTTGCACACCCAACAATACTTTCTTCAAATCCTTAATAACAATAAGAATTTAGAATGTTGATTTTTCTTTTGGAGTATATTTATGCAGTTAAGGGTTGCTAATATACGCAATTTGTATTAGCAGAAAAATTATAGCGTTCCTTGTTAATAAAAAGCGGGTAGTAGGAGTTAGCTAATAACTAATAATTTAACCGTGTTAACCACTAGAGTTGCTGTGTCTTCCCATAGGCCAGGGTCGTATTGAGTACGCAGCGCTCACCACTGTAATGTATTGAAACATATAAAGAGTAGAATTATAAGTTAGTATCAGGCAGGAAACACACTAATTCCAGTTTGCTTATATTAATGTGACGTCACGATTTGTTGTGAGATTCGGGTCATCAAGCGGCATTGAACGCAAAATAAAATCAATCCTTGTTTTCGACAGCGGCAGCCATTGTTGTTTCGGTGTTGCTTTGAATATGATGATAGCCTATTTAACGTAATTAAATTACAATTTTTGAACTTGCGTTCTGTGAGCAAATTATTATTATTCGACTCATAGAAGCTTTCTTCAATAATTGATTTTTTAGGTTTGTTTAGATTTTTTTGTGTTGGATTTCATATTACACACCTATATTCTTCTAATTATTTTGTATTTAATTATTTAAGATAGAGAAGCGATTTTCACGAAGTCTTTTTTCGGCATGGATAAGTCAGAAGACTAAAAATTTTGTGTCAAAAATGAATGAATTTATGATCGTTCTTTTAGACATGAGGTCGTTCAGTAGTGGGTTGCAATAACCTCCAGACATTTGTTTCCTGATCAGCTGAAGGATAGAACGCTTCAATAAATGGATTGAGCTTTTAGGTAATGAAAAATTACGAATTCGCGATTTTTGAGGTGGACAATCAATTTTTTAAACAAAATTGTCGGTGCGCATTTTCAAACTGTATACTATAATGTTTATTAGAAACAATAAAATTACCAAGTGACAGATATGCAGGATTGGGATACAATATTGTCCATTATGTGCAAGGCAACCTTTTGGGAATGAGATAAGACCACATAATTTCGACAATTCATTTTAACAGAATCAATATAACTACAAAGATAAGTTCGGAGAATTGCTTTGGTATACAGACCGATCAGAAACTGCAAACGGGACTGGAGCTGGAATCTACAGCGGGATGAGAAATATAATGATCAGCCTTCCACTAGGAAATATGCCACCGTCTTTCAAGCAGAGGTACATGCAATCATTGCATTGTGCAACTAAAATCAATCAGTAGCCAGGCGATACTGAGGGCACTAGTGAACTCCAAGATACAATCAAGATCGGTTTGGGAATATATTGGAGAACTGAATATCTGGGCAGACTGTAATGAAGTCGCTTTCTGTGGGTGACCGAACATTCAGCAATCGAAGGAAATAAGAGAGGGTTCATTTGCTTCATATATATATATATATATATATATAGGCGCCGAACTTGTTCTAGGAGTACCTAAAAAGACAGCACCACAGCAGATGAGAAGCTGGGTCAAAGAGAAACACAAACAACACTGGAATAACACAACCAGGCAAATTCATGATGACCTTTGAAGACCTTTATTAGGGGGATTATCAAAAAAAAAAGAATGAAGAACTGTTGCAGCTCAATGGGAATCATCTGGACATCGTAATAGGTTTCCTAACAGGACACTGTACACTGAAATGACATCTACAGAAAATTGGGATGGACATGGGAGACACCAGACTCTAATGAAAGAACAAAGAAGCTTACCATATTCTGTGTGAATGCGAGGCTGTAGACGCAAGAAGACGGGCAATTGCTGGCAAGCTAAAAATGAACCCAGGAGATTACTTCGATCATCCAGCCAGAGACCCGTACAGATTAGTGCAGGGCACTAGAATCCTGGAATGACTTGGTGTAATAGAAATGAGAGACTAAATACTTATAAAAAGCCAAGAAGCTGCAGTGTTTTTCAAGATTCCGTGTCAGACGGCACTCACAACAACAACAAAAAACAAACAATTATTGTTTTTGATGTGATCAAGAATTTAATGTGTTATGGAAGTTTCGCCAATACTGTCACAGTTGAATTATCCTGTTCCAACAAACGGAAGCCTTTTGCTTTTTACTTTGCCCTTTGCTGGATAGCTAGTACGCACTTGGTATAGTTACAAATCGCAATTATACAAAAGCATTTTTAACTCGCATACGTTGGCGCAAACGCGATTACCAAACAGCATTACAGGAATATACATTAGCTCAATCTAATTACGCGTTCGTAGGTCATTAATCAGGAGTTCACTTCGGGGAACGGGGAAGTCCCGGGCTCATATACATACATACGTCCATCGAAACATTACCAACACGAACACTAGACCCGATCATACCAACGTTGTAGTTGAAACGGTGCTTGCATAGAACATACATCCATTTCACGCATCATTAATACCACCAAACCGTCTGTATATGTACTAGAGATATGCATTCTACATAGTCACTGTAGCTAATGTCAATTATTCTTGTTTGGGATTAGATCTCCCACGTTATCGTTCGATTGTGCCCGCATAACATACAGAATCGGGTTCAAGTGCCAATCGTAGAACATCGATGGCGGTCAATTTAAACGGTAATGATTAATTAAATTAAATTAATAAATTATTCGATCTGTTCATCACTTGCCTTATATTTAATTTTCGAATGTTTGTCTATTTGTATTACAATTAAAAATCCTTCGTTAGTAAATTCGATAACTCTAGGCCTGTATTATTTATGATTGTTGCATATGAAATTTTTATTTTAAAGTTCTTGTGTACTTGGGACTAGGTCTTGACTATATATAAGGCAGACTGATTAAGCTTATGGGAAAATATGTTGCGCTTAAAAGTGGCCCTTTGGATGGCAAATCCAGATGTCATAGTTTTCTACATCCAAAACTGGCGGGGGAAGCGAATTGCCTATCTTAGCTCCGAACCGTGTTTACAGGTGATGAGTTGAGCAACACACATGAGTAGAGGGCATTTAGTTCACAGATAGCGCGGTAGCATATAACATAAAATGATTTTTTTTTGATTTAGCCCGTATTAATGGTAGTTTGTTGCCACGTGAAAGGCATGGCAAGTAATAAAAGCCAATATTTAAATTGTGGGAAAACAAACGCAATAATGAAAAGTTGCGTACGTTTACATTTCCTATAATGTAAAGTGTAAGTGTAAAGTCAATAATAAAAGTAAACAATCACAGGTGTGTAAAAAATGTTAAGGATTAGTGAGGCGCAAGTGTAGAACGCAAAGCTGCCGGATGTTTACCCTAACAAGCAATTTTAAATTCGTAAAATTATTTACTTCAAAATTGCGCTGCATTTTGTATGCTAGTCGAACTATGTAAAATGATATTCCATTTATATTTTTTAGGTTTTCAATTATAGCAAACAAAAAAAAATGTTTTTACGATTTAAAATTTTCGTATATACAGGTGTGATTCTTTTAAATAGCATTTTTTGAAAAATAATTTTTAATTATCTGAGGTTTATAATGAAATTGATATGACACTTTTTTATACTATAGGGAAGTATGTATGTGATGGGTTTGCAATTTTTTGCTGATTATTAACCCCATTTCTATGTTTAAATTCGCGATTTAAATATATTTTTTTTATTTTATATTTCTGTTTTCTATGTAGAAAATCATTTTTTTTTCAAACTTTATAAAACCGCAAGTATATATTTTTATCGTTTCTTATTAGTATTTAAAAATCTAAATAGTATTTTTTGTTTTCTTACCTGTACAAAAATGAATATATGATCAATTATTCTTAGTAACTTCAACATTGAAACAGGAAATTACCAATGGTTTTGTGTTAGATTACTAGTTATTTTGAAGTCTTTCTGTTGAAGTTAGGAAATTTAAATTTTGCCAAGAGGGTAGTTATTTATAATATATGTAAGTATTAAAAGTGAGAATATTGCAAAACGAGCACTTTTATAGCTAATTTTTTATTCAGTTGAAGGAGCAAGCTTATGCAGAAATCCTCATAAGAATAATTAAAACTACAAAATTTTTGTAACAATAATATTACAAAAACAGTTTTAATGTATTATAGGTTTTTTTTTTTTGTTAATGTTTTTAAATTTAATATTAAGCCGAAGCTTAAAAATTTAAAATCAAAACATGTAATCCAGCTTTTATGTAGAAATTGCAAAAAGAAAGACAGGAACATAAATAGATTGCAGAAACCTTTTACATATTATGTGGTTTCGGTGACGGCGCGGCATGTTCTTTAGATGATAAGAAAATACCGGCAATAAAGTAAAATAAACACGAAAATATCCACCCAAAAAAAATCTAGTAATACAAAAGGCCTATTGAATCGATATCGTTAAGAGAACATATGGTGGAATTTTTACAATATTATTTGCAGAAAACGTTTCTAATCCTCTAACAGGATTATAATATGCTATAAATTATTATTGTTACCTGCAGAGAATATAGAATTCTAAGCAGATGTTACCAGAAAAATAAAAGAAGTTTTACACGCTTTATTAGTACAAATGTCTCATTATGTACAACTCATATGTAGGTGATGAATTATGAAAGAATACTTCTATTGGGCATATACCGTAATGCTCTGCGTACTGCATATCATACATATGTATATTATAGTTATATTTGTATATTATTCGATTTCAATTACAATACCAAAGAAGAAACGATTACATTGAGAAGTTATTTTGTTCTGACCAACTACTCATAGCATAGACACAATCGGTCTTTGCTTTGAATCGTAATCCAGTGTTCGTATGTATCTTGATTGATAATTCCCGTCGCCGACAAGTAGAATTCCCGTTTTGATATTGCAGCGGTAAATACAAATTTATTAACTTTTTGTCAATAAATTAAAATAAATGCAGGATACAATAACAAATTAATTAAACTAAAGCAAATAAATAAAAAATCATCAATAAATTCAATAATTCCTTCTGAAACAAAAGTTTTTTCCTCTAACTTTCAAAATTCTCTCTAAAAAGAGATTTTCCCTCATATATGAGCACTGTCGTAATCGTAGGTTTGAAAAGTTGAATTTTAACAGTTCATATTATTAATCGTAATTACATGAGTAATATTTATTATTTATAACACTTATCAAACAATGATGTATTATAAAATGCATTTGAAAATTAGAAAAATCGAAATGGATTTTATACGGATATTCACCCACAATAAAAGATAACCTACCCTACTTGTTTGTAAATTTATTCCTAGATAGCGCTGACCCACACTTTTATCCGAGAACTATCGAACTGCATTATATGATAATTTATGGATATTATCGACATCTATCGACAATTTTTAGAGCTATTTCGCTTTTATATGCACTTGATCAGTCTACTTATATATAGTCACTGGACTAGGTATACAACATCTTTGGTACTTAAACACTGGTGTGGTGTCCAAAAGTAATTCGACTTGAACAAAAATGATAAATCACTTTGCGTACGGGACTTTTTTCTTATTTCACTTTAATTCACCGTATATATACCTCTACGGCGAACTGAAGAATGTGAGACCCTTCCCATATATTTTCTTTTCACTAGACAAAAAAACGTGTCGCCTTGAGTGACGTATGAATAAAATCGCACCTCGACATAATGGGCGCGCAGCATATTCTTAACAGACCATTACAAAACGCGTCGAAAACAAACGAAAAGGAAAAAAACAACAAATAATAAACAAATGAAGAGAAGTTCGCAAGGCGTGATATCGTTCTCTAACTTACCGGTCAGGCACGAACCTGGCCCACTTGATCCGAAGGTCTTCAATTGTGAGAAGCCTGCAAAAGGAAACGAAACGTTTGAAATAAGCGGGCACAATAATTGTGTACATATTTACATATATATGTTAAAACGTGATCGTGTGGATAAGTTTAATGAACATAAATAATAAATTGAAGAAGCTAGTAATTGCTATATCAATTTTTTACTTATTGTATTACATGACTTTAAAATGTGGTTTTGATATACCATCGGTAAGATAATTTCACCTTCTTAGTGGTATCAAATCTTTTATTATGAGCTAATTTGTATAAAAAACAGCACGATTACACAAAGGTAACTGAAGATAATATAAAGTATACTTAAAGCAAAGATACGTATTTTTTCCAGCATTTTTTTTTTAATTTTAATATTATATTCCCAATCAACACAAATCAGTGTTTAATATCTTTGCAAATAAGGAAGCTGGATTTTTTTTTGCTTTTACAAGCAAGCTATTATATTCACGTAGAGTGTATGTGAGGTTTATATATTTTGGAATATAACAGGTTGCCTCACGACAAACTACTGCTATTGATATTTGACAAATCATTCATGGGAACAAAAAAAACTTAAAATTTTGTAAAATTTAACCCAGTAAAGCCCAATAAATATTTATTTCGGTTAAACAGGATATTGACATCAACTTCCTTATTTCTAATATAACATTCTGTATCTGCATTATATTTTTGGATTGTGCCTATTTGGATTGTTCTTGTATCTAAATTCATTTGCTCTTTGAGATATTTTGATTCATTTTATATAAGTGGCATGTTGAGGCTCTTAAATAGATTTTAAGATCTTATATGCGTTTCTGGTGTTATCCTATCCATCTGGGATACTTCAAGGTAAATGCCTCAAGGTGATGCATACAAATTATTGGGTCTCAAAGACACAAAATAAGGAAGATTTAATATTATGATTTCTGTACCTACCTTTAACCATTTTCGTGTTATTTTAAAGAAAAGTATTATGTCTATTATTTGTATCAAGTTAGCGATGACCGAGATCTAAGACGACATAAAACAAATACAGAATGCAATAAAGGGTAAACATTAACAAAATATTATTACTAGTCATTTTATACCAATGAACAAATAAGAGCAGGGTTTATTGAGACGTTTCGAGCCATATATAAAAAAACCCAAACAAAATGTAGTAATTTCCTTTCTCTTTCTTGTTTAACCTTTAACTTTTACTTAACTTATGGCGGGATTCTATGCACATTTGTAACGCCTATAAGGTTATGTTCAAGTCTGTAACCATATATTTCCGATGCTTACAGACATGCAGATAAGTTTGCAGATATGCATAGAACCCTACTTTTAGTTTCTTTATTTTCTTGGGATGTCGGTCAGCTTAAGGAAATCATTTTTTTTATGAAAGCATTTTAATTTTTCTTGCTACGTTCCGTTACTTGTTAGCAACATTTTTAAGCGTTTTCGATAAAAAATTTGAATATATATTTGTTCGTCTTTATGCTCTGTCCTCTACAATTTCTAAATGTTAAGTTACTATCTGCAATTTGATTATCGCCGATTTAATTGATATTTGAGGACCATATACCTCAAAATTTATCTTATAAGATATTAATGTTGGGACACAATGCAAAACGAAGAAATCACCAAAAAGTGCGTGAAAATGTTGCTAACAAGCAACGAAACGTAGCAAGAAAGATTAAAATGCTTTCATAAAGATATTCATTTTGCTTAGGTTAAAGGAATGAATTGGTCCATGAATTTGTTTAAAAATACGGTTAGTTAAAAGCGGCATATCGTATTCAAACTGTCACTTAAAATTAATTCAAGATTAGCCTGCCCGTTTAAACCGAACTATATTCTAAATCATGTTATAATACATCATAATACTTTTATTTTTGCAGTTAGCATATATAAAAATATAACTCCCTCGTGTCTTCTTTCTATAAGAGAAAATTAAAACGTATAGCAACGTTATGTTTCTGTATGTAGAATTAAATAAAAAATTTTCCCAGACAATAGTTGAAGCAATCTGCTACTATTACACAGATTGGTGAACCCAAAGTTTGTATTAGTATAAATACAAGAAGTAATGAATATCTTGAGTGTATTGGCATCTATCCACATTGTAAAAGTTTTTTGCTTAAGATCTAGGTTTGTTTCTGTTGATCCAACACACATTCACTATCAATCTTAATCTGATAACTAAGATTCTTCGACATCAAACCGTTCATCTATTTCAACAGACGCGGCGTGCGTCATTTTGGGTATATTACTACTAGACTTGCGTTTAAAGAAACATAAATTTCGTAGGGACGCCAATAAAATAGGCTTTGAGAGTTTAATTACGGCAATTGGAATTAGATTAGAACCGAGCGATTTAGAAAGACGGATAGATTCGAATTCATCCCAGGAAATTAAAAAGTATTACTTATGATAAATTTATAGGTACTTCTGGTGAGGGTTTAGAGATTTTTGCGGATGGGTCAAAGGGTGAGGGTGCTATAGGAGTGGCTTTTATTGTTTATAATAGGGGTATTAAACTAAAAAAGTTTAAATTAGGGGATTAATGCAATAGTTTTCAAGCAGAATTAGTTGGGATAAATCGGACAGTACGTTATATTAGCCACATCAGACTGATTTGTTATGAGATACTTGGAATATGTTGCGTGAGAAGGGGTAAAACTTTTTTGGACTAGGGCTCACGTAGGTACAATCGCTAAAGAGGCAGTGTCTAGAGGGGACAGTGCGATAATTAGGTATGGATTAATTCCGGCTAAGGTAGTTGAAAAAGCTTGATAATGATTGGCAGGGTAGGTGGGATATTTCTTTAAATGTCAGGTAGATTAGGAAATTTATAAGTAGTGTTACACGTTTCAGGGAAATGAGGGTTAATTTGTCGTATCAGGCGTTCGAATTAATAACAGGTCACGATAATTTTAAATCATATTTATGTAGAATTGGGAGGGTTAATGATTCGCATTGTGAACGCGGTGGGGTAGATGCAGCGGGACATGTTTTATTTTAATGTCCACTTATTCCTTGGCCATTGATTATATATAAGTATATTGCATATAATAAATTTACTTGGCGAATGCTGGGAGATAATGAATGTCGTTCCATGGAGTTTCCACAGCTTCTTGTAGTACCTTTTACGTGGAGCACGAAGTTAAGATGATTTGTAATTATATACTTTTTCTTAAATAAAGTGTAAAAGTGACGTTAAAAACTGTAGAAAGATTCAATTTTCCTTAGTAACGCGGGAAACATATTTTAAGGATTACATCTAATTTATGGCAATTATACGGTCACGGAAACAAAAGCATCTTTCATTAAAACTATAAATGAAATCCCACATAAGAGCTTTTTAGAATCTACAGAACTTCTACCTCATATATATTATCGGTATTTATTTATTTCCTCTCCATATTGTGCCACATCCTTTTTATATCTCGTAAATATCCTATTACACTCTGATGCTTCCGCATTTTAGTCAACGTCGAACCCAATTCAGGAGGGCCTAACTTACACGGCGGACAATTCGTCGAACAATCGACACAATACTATAGATAACCTGAGCTCTTTCATGCTATATCTGAGACTGCCATTCGTACACAATGGACCGCATTTAATGCAAATACGTACACATGAAGACCTATCGCCCGGTCGGCCAAAGAAGGACAAAAATGCCGATATCAGTAGGCCGTGTACTACATCACTCCTGCAGATCTCTTAAGTGGTGATCGATTTAAGAGTATTTTGACCGGGCGAGGTAAGACGTCTTTTGTCAACATGTATAGGAAGTAAGCCGGATTTTTCGCATAAAAGGGCATATTCCAGGTCTTTGTACGTTTAATCCTATAGCGGGTGAAGATGTTTGATCCGTTTAGTGGTTGCACGAGAGGGAATGAAACGGAGGAAAATGCGTGAATAAGTCAACATGATTGTATGTTGTAAGAAGTTAAAGGTTGCAACGCGGTTTGTGATTGTTTATTATGAAAAAGAAAATAACATCTATAGAAGTAAAAGAAATTGTTTTTGAAGGTTTATTTTTCGTCAATAATAAACATGGAAGGATATATCTACCACAAAGCTTATTTTATTTTTTGCATATATTTCATCAGACGATTTAAAAGATTAGCCAGAACATTGACAATATATTTTCATTAATTGGGAGATATCTATTGATGTTCTGTTATGTCTACACCACACATCCACAGATTTCAAATGACACAAAAGGGGGATCAGGTATCCTTTGTCAGGCTACATTGACACATTCTCGACAATAATGGCCTGTGAATAGAGGCCAATTGTGCTATCGACTAATATTTATTCAATCTGAGCCTATTGACGAGATAAACAGAAATGACAGCGTTAATAATTGGTTTAGAAATTTTAAAATTATCTGGTAGACATATTCGTGTATATTTGAATTACAGTTCCATATTAAAGAAGTGATGAGTACTTAGTAATACCCTCAACGACGTAAGGTAATTATACTATAAAAAAATTGATTAAATTCCAATTAAAAATTTACATTGCAGAACATTGGTCATTCACTGCCACGTCCGATAATGATAAAATCTATTTCAAAGTGTAAGTACAATAACGTATCAAAGAAAATACTAATGGAAAATGTTACACACTACATATGAGCAACATTTGTAGTTGGAGAATTACGTTTAAAAAACTAGTGTCGATTTCAATTTCAGGTACTTCTTACAGCATACATTGAGAGAAATACCCTTTTCATTTAAAAGCAATTACATTAAACCAAAAGTTTTGCGTTTTCTACATGCCAACATGATTTGGTGTTTCTTTGAAAAGGAATATAATTTTAAATTCACGCATTTCTTCGGAAATAATATATTTTTCGTTGAAACAGTTTATTCTTTTAAGTGAAAGATATTGATAGTTGATTCAAGTTCTCTTTATTTTGAACTTGAAAACTATGCGGATTGGCAGAGAACCGTAAGCATGTTGATTCAGGAGGTTTTTCCTTTTCTTATAACATTTATTCATATTAGACTTAAGCGTAAACACAACAAAATGCCGTGATCATTTTTAATCAAAATGAAAGTAAATTATCTTCAAAAGCCCATGCAAGGAGGGATTTGCCGGTAGAATATTGTAAGTCCTAGTAGGATTGGGGGAGTTGGCTGCAGTGACAATCCCACTAGCGCACTCTACTGTGTCATCAATCGTTCTGTCAATGGTGATGACTCCTACCAGATGTTGTTATGGTAAATATACCAGATTAGTATGTTACGGTCGTAGTTTTCAGCCTATTTTGCGCAAAATATTATCTGTTACTGGAATGAAATAGTTAGCGTGCGCCATCTATGCGACAATTCTCTTACTACACATAAAGAACATCTCTGCTCATCTGCTGTACTATATGGGGAGAAAAACTGCTATACGAAAATAAAATGCGATATTTATTTTTTACTTCCATGTAAATATTTAGTTAAATTAATAAATACTGCTTTTGTTTCAAATAAATCTACTAACCAAATTATTTGTTTCATTGAATACAAAAAATATTTTAATATTCCTAAATTCAAGTAAGGAACTTTAAGTAACTGTAATCAAATGCATGAAAAATGGTTGAAAACAACAAAATTGTTTTTCCCGTGTATAACAGTTTTAAAACCGTCAAACACTATATATTGCTATAAAGTTCCTTGGCTTATTAGTAAATCAGCATTTAACTGAAAAGAATCCAATTATCTCTGAAATTTCTTTAATTTCGCGCGAAAAATATTCACTTTTGTTCATTATTGTTTGTGTATCTGAGACTTATGCACGTAGGAACATGAATAAAACTAAAATACTTCCGCGTGAAAAAGCACTTAGCTTAAATACAGGTGCTTGCATTTTCCGTTAAAAGGCAAAAGTTTTAAATCAATGTATACATGCGCGTCCACACAAATAAACCAAAACGTTCGGCTTTTTTATTTAAAATACCTTTTGTAATTCAATAATGCTTAAAAGAAACTAAAATATGTTGTTAAACATGTATATAATAATAACAATATACTATGTAATGTCTATTGTCTTACTTAAACAGAAGTTATACAGACATTATAAAATATTAATCAAAACTAAGGTGCATTCCATTTAATTACGGGTACTTTTCGTCCAAAAGCATGTACGTAAGAAGAAAATAGTTTTCCGGTAAAACAGCACGCTACTTTCAAATGAAATAAACATTTTTCTGCGAAAAGGTAAAATAGAGATTTATCAATAGCGCTGTTATCCTCTATTACCCCTTTTTTTCAATAACAGTTACTTTAATAACGCTCTAGCTATCGATGTTTGTTTTTTGCTTACTTTAAAACTACATGGCACAGATAGGTGCTGGTCCCAGCTAATTATTCTGCTATTGGGAATAACGAGTAGGAAAATATCAACTGGAGTATATGTATTTTCATTAATTTTGAACAAAATACAACATGTTCTGTTTTCATTAATTAGTAAACCATAGTTTCACGGAGCGATGTAGTTCCAGTTTGCACTAGAGATGGAAAATCAAAACCACTAAACAGAAAGTTTGTATAATCTGCGTAATTAACAATTTTTTGATTGTTACACGAAACGTTTACAAAAATATCGTTTATAAAAATAAAAAATTAAAGTGGTCCCAGTACGCTGCCTTGAGGAATACCTACGTTCACAGAGAAGAGAAAATGCTACCGGCAAGACTACTTAATTTAACCGTCTATCGTCCATTTGTTAAGTAAGACTATTATTATATAACAATTGTCATTTTATGATGAATTAATACCTATATACAAAATAAACAAAAAAACTAATGTAAATCCCTTTTGATATAATACAGTGTGTGTCACCAAGAGCCTCCATTCAAAAATATATGAAGAACGTACTATAAAAGTTTTTATGGTAAGTCTGTGGGTGTAGATCAGTTTAGCTAATATATTTTCGACTCCCGGTAATGTTCCCTTATACCGGAAGTAGTTGTCAATTTTGTTATTGCAAATGGAAAGGTGGTATCTTTAATTCAAATTTTGATTCTACTCTGAATTTTATGTCAAGCTTATCTAACATACAAAGTACAATGTTTATGCTTTACAAGATATTCGTTCTTTTTAAATAATTTTGATTTATCTAGTGGTTTACGAAGTTTTTAGGTTGCCTTCAGTTGGCAATGAAAATAAAACAAAGTCCATTTGTTTTATTTTCATTCGTAAATAACATCTACCAAATGGGGCATCTATTTCCAACAAAGAAATATTAAGAATAATTAAATAGCAGCCCCTAATTTTCTCTGCGTCAATCGATTGTTCGTCAAAAGATAAATGTCAAAAATCGTTTTTAGCTGAAATAAATACTTTAGGAGATATTACAGAAAAATTGGTACAGCATCATCATAAGTATGATGTATGTAGTCACTTCTATGTGGCCTCTTCTTCCTGCAGTCAGCTTAATATTTCTTAATTTCATGGTTGGAAATATATACCCCATTTGGTAGATATTACTTACAAATGAAAACGAAAAAATAAAAAAAAACTTTTAATGGAAGCTCGTCGCGACACACAATGTCCTAATAGACATTTATGCAAAAAATCGGTCATGACACAGGTATATTCATTTATTTCTGTTTTAAGTAGTATTTCTCAAACTTAATTTTGGCACATCTTACAGTTGACGTACAAAAACACTAACATCTGAGTTTTTTTATTATCTAAGTGTGTCCTACGTTCACTTAAAACTTAATCAGTTTTTGAAAAAAAAGCCTTTCGCAAAGGCTTTCGAAGAAGACAAAGCGCAGTTTTTCTTCTGGAATATTTGACAGTATTGAGTCATGTTTGCGCTTAATATTATTAATACGAAACGATGTGCCTGACATAAGAATTACGTCACGCATAACCCACTATTACTAAACTGTAATTTAAGATTTTTCACACGTTAGGGTCAGAATTGTTCATAAAGGAAATTACTAAAGTCTATTTTTAAAGTAGAGCGAAGAATTTCTGAACATACCCCAGGCCCAAATCACACGCGAAAATCTCGAAGACAAATTGTACGCGGCAAAATTCAAATAATTTTTGCATTTGTGATGCGTATATGTATATTAAGTATAGACCTATGCTTAGACTGAAGTTTATTTTCTGATATTAAAATTAAAATATGTATATATAATGCTTTCACACCTTTAAACAAGAAATAGTCTTTATGGTTATTTTGAAGTAATGTAAAATCCGTTTTACTATGTGATAAATACCTTTGATATCCAGTATTCTATAATAAGATGTAAAGATTTAGTGCACGAATAG
>RXPK01000104.1:0-68016 GCA_004143645.1 Protaetia brevitarsis
CGATCATCCAAATAGGTCGACGTCCCAAAAAATTTGATCCCACTTACGGTACAGATTAATCCAGGATCATAAAAACCCTATCGTTAAACTGGGAAAATTATATCTAACCAGGGTGGCAACTTTTTAGGACAGGCCAAATCGTAACGAAAATAAGTTCCAGCGGCCAGTTGTAAACTTACGTGTAATATTGTTATAAGAGTGCCTCTGTGTTTCATTGAACCGAAAAAGTGTACAAAAATTTACATCGTATCATACAGGGTGTTTAAAATTAACTTGTCAAAAACTTAAATTACAAAACTTATTTTTTTTTTTCAAAAACTGTATATTCTTATATTTTTCGAACATCCCTAGAGGCTCAGGAAGTTTTATTTTAAATTATCTATTATTTATTAACTTCTCCAAATGGTCAAAAATTTTACCTGGTGAATATAAATAACATTACAATAAATTATTTGCTAGTAAATACTATTAAATGTTGTTTTCCATATTTAGTACCAAAAAAGTATCAATATATAACCAAACAGTAATATTAATTTAAAAGGTTATCTATATGGTTCGCATTGGTTACAAATGAGGCAAAATGCGAACAAAAAGTTAATAAGTGTGTGTTGACATAAGATTACAGAGGATTGAAACAGCTACATATGAATCTTTGAAGAACGATGTGGTAACATATAAGACATGAAAAACAAAAAATTTCAACATATGGAAAGGAAACAGGAAGAAGAGGCATGAAAATACTAGAAAAAGTAAAATCCTCGGAACCAGAATGTTGAAAACTAAAATTGAAAATAAATACTAAATAGAGCAATGAGAAATTTAAAATTAAGAGTAAATTGGAAGAAACAGGGAAAACAAGATGCTGGAATAAACGATGATAAACATCAAGACAACGCATAAACCAAAAAGATTAATAAAAAGACAAAAAAACTAATAGTAGAGTTATGAAAAACAAAAAAAATAAATTCACTGTTTAGGGATTGGAAAACATATCAGTAGTCAATACTCTGGAGATTGGGCCCTTGAAAAATCTGACCAAAAATTGAGGAAGGAAAATAGGATACCATATTAGGAATTATATCCATCGAGATCACAAGAAATGAATTGCGAAATATTGTTTTGTAAATACATCAAAAGTGTTAGTATTATTTTTTAAAATAATTTGAGACAAAAGTTCAGTGAGAGAGAATGAGAACAGAGCAATAATTACTATAATGGGGAAAGAATTCTAGATTCTTCCATTTTAAAAAAATATTATAATTTCTGTGAGTTCCAAAATCTCAATAAAACCTTCCACTATTGCACATCGAAACGGGTTAACTCGCGAGAGCCCAATAAAGTTAACCTGCAAAATGTTCAATAATGCAAATAATAGGGTGTTTGATGAATTTGCATGCTTATTGAAGCTTCGCAAAACAAAAATACTTAGGCAGTATACAATGACTGTTGACTCATAAGAAATAACAAAACCACTAGACAGTGTTTGCCTTCTCCATTAAGAAGCGATACTGTGATATCTAACAATGTTACCTGACAGTCGCTTGAGCTGAGAGGCAAACAGAAAAAAAAAACCCCTGTCTTTGGGCACACTTTTCAGCTTTATCGCAAATCTATTCATGAATATTTCAAATTTAATTCTAAATAAGGCTAGAAATATTATTGCGAAAGTACAACGAAAGCGTTCATAGTATAAATGAATTAACCGGACTCATTTACCGCGACATCAGTCAGGTGAATACTAGATATAGATACCGTCCCAGTACAATAATTTTCGTAAACCTTTATTGTGGTGAGAAAAACTATCGGCAATAGCTGAATTATTGCTTGGTACTTACAACTTGCGCGGGCCGGATTGAAATACGCAGCGGGCCCAGATTTGGCCCGCGGGCCGTAGTTTGGCGACCCCTGCCTCTAAACCTCATTTAGAATCTTCTTTTTTAAACGAAAGTTTTTTCATCTTGTCCACAACTTATTTCTATTACTAATGTAGATACAATAAATAACATTCCTTTTCTCCCACAACCAGTAGTGGACGTTAATAAATCCATTTGTAGAATTTTGGGAGAGCGTTGGTGCTGGATTTGTCACTTCTACGTTAATACATTTAAATAACAAAAACGCACAAAACCCTTTTTGTAATTTCATATATTACAAAGTAAGATACTTACAAATGTATTGTCGCTTGAAAATGTTGGAACAGAACTGCTTATTACAATATGGTTTTGAACTAGTAGTCCCTTGTTACACTGACCATTCTTCCTTGGTGGGATTACAAAAGTGATTGCGTGTGGTGTACAAAGGAACTCTACTGGTTGTAAATTACAATTGAAGAGGGTGTCGACGGAATAAAGAAAGAATCGAAAAAGGGAAAGGTGTCTTCACTATTAACTTCTTAAAACTGAAGGAACCTAAACCTAAATATGGGGATGTAACAAAACTAAACTACGGAGTCGGGTTAGGACAAAACAAATGTATATAATTCTGTTCTAAACACCATTATCATTTTTAATAATAAAATGTCAAAATTCTCACTCTTGAGTTAGAATATTTATTCTAAAACTATCTGTATGTTTCTTATCTGTGGTTGCTCCTAGATTTGGAAGTGTACGTTCTTGGTATTAGGCGATCAATTACTAAAAAACAATACTCAAATTGTGGGAAATGTTTTAATTATCGTTTTATTGTGGTACACCACAACTTCTTCAAAATGAACAAATATACAACTTAAAAATATATAAATTGTTTAGAAAATGTATTTATATTATTCAAATAAAGATGTTTTTACCTGAAACTTTACATTATACAAATTAAATTGATAAAATTAATTTTAGTGTTGTATATATGTGCAATTATTTTTATGAAAGTTAAGTAAAAAGTTGTTTTTAAATATGTTTTGTGGATGTTTGAAAATAAAATTTTAAGGATACAGGATTAGCTAATAAGAAATTTGTGAGGTTGAATTGTAATATTTTAATAAATGTGAGATATCTTGACGGTCATTAATAGAGTTTTTATTATTTTTAATTTGCATCATTTCTAAAACTGTTCTTACTTTGTAGTTTTTTTTTTTTCGTTGGTATGTCGGTCCTTTTAAAGTCAAAGGAATGGTTCAAGTTGTTCATATGTTTTTTCTAAAGCAGTAATGCTAGTGGAAGATTTATGTGCTTTAAGTCGATCGGTCAAATGCTGTTTATTCTAAATACTTTTTTTTTTGTGGTTTGTCTGATCTGAAGTCTCCGGAAACACTGCGGCCTCTTGGCTTTTTGTATTTGATCTCCCATTTCTCTTACCACTAAATTATATCAGCCATTCAGTATCCTAGTATACTGTACTAATATATACAGGTCTCTGGCTGGCTGATCAAAGTAATCCTTTGCGTTCATGCAAAATGGCCTGTCTTTTGGCGTCCAAAGCCTCGCATTCACAAAGAATGTGGTAAGCGTCATCCTATTACACCGTCTGCAGTTGATGATCTCCAGGTGTGATCTCCATATTTTCTGTTTAGGTGTCAATTTTCAGTGTGCGAGTGCCTGATAGGAAACCTGTCACATGCGAAGATGGTTTCTACTAAACTGCAGTTAGTTCAGTTTGTCTTTTGATAGTGTCTTAAGAAAGGTCTTCCATGACTTTACTTGGTTGTTTTATCCCAGTGTTCTTATATTTTTCTTTTACCCGACTTCTTACCTGCTCTCGTGCTGTGTTTTTGAACGCTCCTAGCTCTCTGGGCCTATATATGTGAAAGATCCCTTCCTTGCAACTAATCGGCTTTTTCGTTTCCTTCGATTGCCGTATGTCCGGGCACTCACGGCAAGGTAACTTTATTGCGGTCTGTCAGGCTATTCTCTGTTCTCGAATACATTCCCAAACTAGTATTGATTGTATTTTGCTAACCCTCTGATTGAGTTCAGTTTTCGGTTTGGTTGGTTCGTTTGGATTCGGTTTGGTGTGGTTCGGTTCGGTTCGGTTCGTTTGGATTCGGTTCGGTGTGGTCGATTCGATTCGGTTCGGTTCGATTCAGTTGGTTGTGTTGTGTTTTATTCTGTTCTATTCTAATTGTATACTATTCTAGGAATCACAGTATTTTTTTTGTGAGGAGAAAGTGCTTTAAGACACCGTTACTATTTATGATGTATGATCTGATAGTATGGAACTAGTCTTTAGCATCTGACGAAACCGCGAGCAGTTAGAGCCTGTGTTAGATAATACCCACCTTTTCCATGCTTACACTCAGTCCAACTCTTTATATTTCTAATTAACCCCTCTCCATTGCGCGCATTTTTTTTGTCACACTTCTGCGAAATCTTGTACGTCGTTCCTCGCGCCTCCAATCGTTGTGTTTCTAGCCTCTTTCTCCATTGTCATTGGTAGCCCTTTCATGCACTAACTAATCCACCATGACGGTACCGGCAATCCACTGTAATGCCATGCCGACACAGACCCTATACGCAAATGCAACCGCAACAGCATAATAATAATAATAATGTAAATATATTGCAATTATACATTACAGACTTTATCAAATTTATTTCTTGCTTATATAATATATAAATAGTTAGAAGTAGAATTAATTATATAAACAAAATGCATAAATAAATAAACAATAAAAAAGAACAGAACATGCATATGTATAAATAAATAAATAGCGTGTAGAGGAAACCTGTATAAATAAAAAAAATATGTGTCTTAAAAGAAAATTAGGTTTGTAAAATTCTGAATTGAATAACACTCTCTTCCCATAATTTTTTTTCATTTGCCTAACGAGTCATTATATCGTAGATGTTTAAAATGTATTGGCAAGCCTAGATCTGAAAGGTCGCGGTGAAACTGGTCCATAAGCCACCCCAATCCTAATCTATATCTAATCTAATTTAGTAATGCCCAGAAATTCCACGTTTGAGGATTCGACATTACAAGTTTTAAAATAATGGACTTGGTTTTGTCTTGGTTTATTTTTAATTATTTGCTATAAACCAATTCTCTGCATTTTTGATAGCTTTCTAGGACGAAGACCGTGAGCATCTTCTGCTTATACCAATAACGACGTATCTGCCGCATAAAGACAAATCTCGAGGCCATCAACATTGCAAGGTGTGTCATTTATATAAATTATAAAAAGCAGAGGTCCGAGGATCGATCCCTGAGGCACACCATACTCAACGCATCCAAGGTGAGAGCGTGAGTTATTCCAGTTTATAAGCTGCAGTCTTCCAGACAGATGAGATTTGAACAATTCAAGCGAGTTTCTTCGTATACCATAATAGTGCAGCTTTTCCAATAGGACGCAATGATTGATCGAGTCGAAAGCTTTTATTAAATCGAGAAGTATCATTCCGTCCAGGCACCTGAATCAAGGGCCTTATTAGTATGCTGAACCATTGGTGAGATCCCAGTAACTGTCAAACATCCCTTTCCTGTATCCATGCTGATTAAAGAAAAAGTACTTGTTGTGTTTGAAGTAGTTGATCAGCCTAGATGCAATTGCTTGTTCAAAAATTTTGGACATAGCTGGGAAGATACTAATAGGACGATAATTTTCACATTTATTTTTGTCACCGCTCTTGAATATTGGAGTGACTTTACCCACTTTAAGTAGGTTAGAAAATATTCCCTGTTCTACACAAGTATTGAATAATGTCGCTAGTGGCACGGTATTCTCCTTTGGGCTCTGCTTAAAGGATCTTTGGAGCTCTTGAGCACCTACCATATGCTGCAATCACTTGCAGGTGAGAGTTTGGTTCCTAGGAGGTGCACAAACTGAACTCTCTTTCACATAGTGGATGATAGCATCACATAAAGCTTGAGATTCGATAACCATGGAAATTGGTTTATACACTCGCAGAAGCGTTGATGACGTCTAGTACGCAAAAACTCGAGCTCATTTCTAGTGTTATTCCCCCTTTCATTGTTTTGGCTAATATGGCGATTCCTACAATGGACTATGAGCTCCGCCTGTCGGCATTTTATTTGTTAATTGTATATATCTATTACTAACCCACAACCCTTATTATGCCTTTGTATATGAATCCTACGGCAAATTTAACACACCACTCGTATTTACTCTGTACATCGTGGTGGCCTGCGACGTCATTAGCATCACAACGGTGGCCTAGGTGTCCCTTGGCGCCACCGGCCACGTGATCCTCTGGCAAATGCACGCAGCGCTTTCGAATGGAACTGAGTGGGTCGCACGATGTGGAAGAAACGCGGACACAATTACGTAAAACGCGGCGCGGGCGACTGAAAACGACAGCGGCGCGTTCCACTTTGAATTTTTACAATCGAAATCCTATTCCGAATTCGGCCCGGCGTATTTTCGTGACACGTGGAAAATGCCGCCCGACCGTTCTTCGCATTTAATCAGGCGCGGAGGTTGCCCGCCTCTTCCGATTCGTACGGGCCCTTTTCGGCATCAACATAACGCGTATATTATGTGCGTATAAGAGCGGAATATTTCGTCTGAAAAGAAAGGGCGATTGGGGCGTTCGGATGCCGCTTATAGGATATTTGCGCGATTTTTGCTTTTTTTTTTGATATTACTCGATGGCTTTGTAAGCTTTTTTTCATTCGAATTAATTGGAATATTTGAATTCATGTTGTGCTATATTCACTGTATGCCTCAAGTAATGGCTAGGTATCGAAGAATGAGTTCGTTTGAATATCAACACATTAGAACGATTAATTTTTGCTTCACTCTTAGGCAGTTTTTTTCATTCATGAAACCGACTCATTATTTTATATAACATCCTTTCACATCAATGCAACATCAAAGGCCGCATCATAATAAGAATAGATTAGTGCATACAATTAGTTTTATGAAATCAGTCGCATTAGTATGAAAATTGTCTTCTGGTTCCTGTGTAAGCTTTCGATATCGTAAATCATTCGTTACTACTAGAAAAATTAAAATCATTTAGGATCTACGGTGTTGCTTATGACCTATTTCATTCATTTTTAGATAATATGAAAGCAATAGTAAATGTTAAAGGGAGAGATAGCACAAATGTAACCAGGAGTCGCCACCCTTCGGTCATAAATTTAGATTGTGGCATTCCTCAGGGTTCAATACTAGGTCCAACTCTTTTCATTATATATGTTAATGATTTAGGGCAAACATTACCTAACTGTACGTTGGCAAAATATGCTGACGATATTAAAGTCATCTTCAACTGAAAACGCTTCACGTTTAGCCGCAAAATTAGTGAATGAGATGAGTTACTGGTGTAGTGATAACGACCTAGTATTGAACGGCGACAAGACATGCATTTTAACATTCTCGCTAACAGTCAGAGAGGGCGGGTGTAGTTTGTATGTGCCTTGTAATGGTAGATCCATACCTGAAAGACAGAATATTACATTTTTCCGGTCTGATAGTGGATAAAAATTTAAAATTTCATGATCATTGCAAAATATTAATAAGTAAACTCACTTCAGCACTTTACGGGCTTAGATGCTTGAGAAACACCGTCAGTCTAAGTTCGCTCCGACAATTTTATTTTGCGTATGTGGAGTCTCGTCTTCGGTATGGACTTATTTTTTGGAGTGCAGCTTGCTGGTGCAAGAAAGGTACTTCTCTTTCAAAAAAAAATTCGTTGTATGTTGGGTGTGTCGTCGTTTGTTTCTTGCCGTTTACTGTTTGAACAACCTGGTATTCTGCCATTAGCCTCCTTTTACATATATGAAAAATTAGTGTTTTTAAAAAATAATGGTCATAATTTTAAAAGGAACTCAGACATTTACAAAAACGTGACAACGCGAAGCAGAAATAATAAAAGTGTCACATTGCACAATACAGCGGCCTTCGAATTAAGTCCTGAATATAAAGGAATCATGCTATACAGGGTATTCCACGTAACTGGTTCATTAAAAGTTTATGATGTTCTATTATTTACTTATATTTGAGATTTTGGCACTAGTATATGTTCGATTGGAACTATAAATGTGAAACACTTTAACCAAAATATCACTTCCGGTTGACCGGAAATGGACGTCAACTTTGTTATTTTAAATAGAATGATCTAATTTTTTATTCATTTTTGGATTCTACAACTATAAATATGTCAGTTTTCGTTAGCTATTCCTATAGCTACATGTTGCCGTTTTTGAGTTATTTAAGTTTTTCGTTTTTTTTAGTCATAATCATTGCATCATTGAGAAATTAATATCTCGGTTAATACTGCAAATAGAGACTTCAAATTTGCTATGTTATGAATGTAGATATTACTCTAAGAAACGGTAAGCACACTTTACATTCTAACATACAGGGTGTTCAAAACTGAGGAACAAAGTGACATATTTTCAAATGCAGAAAACTCAAATCAAAATCATTAAAACCAAATTCAACCAGAAATTGAATGCACCATTGTTATAGACATCTTTTTATCCAACTTCTTGTATATTCAATTTTATTTTAGATTTTACAAATATTACCAACCAAAAAATTCTTATGATATAAGAAGTTACATTTATTAAGGTTTATCCTGTCCGCTTCCCACATTCTTGTATATTTTGACCAAAAAAACACATGTTGCTAAAGACTGAAATAAGTAAAATGAATATATCTTATTTTTATTATTTCTTAATATTACTTAAAACATAATTAATGAAATATTAATTAAATGAAAACTATTAGTACAAACGCTTGTTTTTATATTACAATATAATTTAAATAATAAATCTTCCACAAACTAAAAGAAGATAACTGATATTGTTAATAACGTTTTTGTAACTTAATCATTGTTTAATTCAACCAACCAAAAATTCTTTTCTATAAACTGTTGAATTGTAGCAGACGTAAAAATCATCCCAAAACCAAGATAAAATCACAATCAATATTCTACGTCATTGTGAACGCTTAGCAAGTATAAGGATTCTATTAATGGACTCGGAGAAAGGAATGATAAAGGAAATATCTATAGCCACTTTCAAAGATGAAATACCTGATTCGGGATTTTTTTCTTGGACAAAAGAAATCACGATACAACCTAAAAAGTTGGCGACCTATAATGTAATTTGACATGGTCAGAATTTATTAAAACCACGGTTTTTTCTGTCAACATAAATTATTAAGAGTAGTGTTGCCTACCTCGCCTGACGGTTATCTTACGTTGATTCAAATTTCCCGTGATATTAATCATTATCTGACAGAGTTGTGCGTTGGAATAATCCGTCATAAGGGAAAGCCCACATAAATAATTCATTGCCATTGCAATACTATTTTGTCCGCTTCCTATGACATCCATGCCGACAGGAAAGGTCGTTGTACCAGTAATTCAAATATGCACTTCTGTATGGAAATATTTCGGGCAGTACTAATTAGTTTAGATTTATATTGGTTGTATATTTGTGCATGCAATGAGTTATTCATCAATTTTATTGTGTATTTTTTTGTTTCCAATATATAAAACATCTCATTATTTTGCATTCGGCGAAAAAGCTTTTATAATGAAAAAAAAAGAAATAAAGAGATCTTGTTCTACCTTATTCTTCCATTTTTTTTTTGTGATAAATGGTCGCCTCTTGTATTTAAGCAAGTGAAATTATAGCAAGATTAGTATTTAACCCATTAATGGCCAAAGTATCAAAAACGAGCCATTAACAAAATATTTTTTTATTATTTTATATATCAATTTCCATTTATAAAACTAAAAAGAAAAATTCTGTTTTTGATACTTTGGCCATTAATGGGATAAAAATACTACAAAATCGTGCAGTTTATATCCTGTAAAAACAATTAGAAATTGAAAATGTCTTTAGAGCGCGGAGGTAGCAATTCGTGTTTGTCTGTGTTTGCCGCTCTCCGTAATGAGCTTAGTTACCGCGCTTCGGTGTTGAACTTCGTATTCCGAATGGGTTTTATAAGCTCATTTAATAAGAATATTGCTCGTTAGATACTCTGTGAATATGGAATATAGTTGCGGTCGGACGGGACGACTATATCGCGTTTTCCGGTGGCCCCTTGCTTGAAGGGTGCTTTATAGCACCTTGTTTTACTCTTATGGGGGCATTATTTGAACGAAATACATCATTAAGCTCTTCAATTAAATTAAAAGTTTATCCTTTAATAGGTTTAGGTTCATTTGCATCTTTATGAATTCTTGTAGAGTACATCTATCTTCTGAAATGTAAAATAAACTTATTTAAGAATTTTGTTTCGAACAATAATAGTTTTTTTTCGTGATTTTCTGATTGGGCATTTGGAAAATATTTCGGAGAAGTACGTAAACCGACGTAAACATGTATACGAAATCTTCAATCACATTGAGGGGGTAGACGAATTAATTTTCTTTTATGAATTTTATTTTAAAAGTTATTTACTCACTGTAAAAAAAGTTGCCGTAAAATTACATGTAAAATCGTTGGTAACAAAGCTGCCTACAATTTTACAGGTAAATTTGCTTCATAAGGTAAAATTTCTACCAACTAGTAAATTTCACATGCTGATGTGTTTTAAAGAATTGTACTGTAAAATTGTATGTAATGTTTATATGAATCTATATTTACCGAACACTGAGTAATTTTCATATGTATTTTATAAAGAGAGCAAGCAACTTACCTAATTCTTTTATAGACCTAATAGGTCATACTGAATCGCTCAACAGGGATCAAGAACGAACACGCTTACGCGAACCTACGATTGTTTGTGA
Organism: Protaetia brevitarsis; assembly: GCA_004143645.1. Taxonomy (NCBI): domain Eukaryota; kingdom Metazoa; phylum Arthropoda; class Insecta; order Coleoptera; family Scarabaeidae; genus Protaetia; species Protaetia brevitarsis. The sequence continues at coordinate 10,644 of RXPK01000104.1, forward strand.
CGTACATGATATCATTGAGCAATAATAGTTCGACAAACGAATAGAATTACCTACGCGTACAGATAAATATCCAATAACCAATCACATTGCGGCGTATGAATTTCGTATTTTCCAGATATCTATAGTTTACACCCGAAATTCAAGTAAAAACAAATAAATATAAAAGATCCTCATATTTTTACAGCAAAATTAATAGTTCACTAGTAAAATTACTTTTAAAGTGCACTAAATACCCCAAAAAATGTCAATTTTACACTTTTAAGTAAATTTTGAGAGTAAATACAAAATTGTACATGTTTTTTTCCTGTATTTTCCTTTTGAATTTTTGTTACATCTTAAACTTACATGAAAAAGCTATAAATTTTACCGAAATTTCTTTTTCCATGTTAAATATCCTAGAAAAAACATGTAAAACAAAATTTACATGATCTATTGTGGTAAATTCACAACTTTATTACATGTAATATTCCTGATTTACCATGGCAAAACTACTATAATTTTTTACAGTGCTGTAATCGTGAGTCATACTTCGTTACTTTTAAATTTCAGGATGTGATCGCCGGGTGGAAGATACGGTGTAATTTTTTACTTATTAACTATATTTTTATTAGATTTATTTACGTATTTTGACTCGTAAGGAAATCTTATGTATAAGAAAGGGTCTTAATGTCAACTCTAGCAAGACAACTATGGTTCCGTTCACATGGAGGAGGAAGCTTGCCAAAACTCCAGTGTCCCACTATATTCAGCTCTAAAATACTCGTATCAACAGAGGTTAAACATCTGGGTGTTGTTTTGGGCGCCAAACTGCTGTACAAATCACACATAGCACATATGACGAACTAAGACATAAGGAACTTCTGAGCCTGTAGAGGTGTGTTTGGTAAAAACGTAGGGGCCAAAGCCTGCCATGGTACACTGGCTGTGCACGAAAGTTATAACTATGCCTCGCTATTCTGGTGGCCTAAAGCAATCCTAGACTATGCTTTTGTAAGTCCGCTTAGTAAAGTCCAAAGGATTGCCCGCTTGGGCATCGGGCCCTCGACGCCGACGGCTGCTATGGAGACCATTCTTGGGCTTCCCAAGCTGCAGTTGGTGTTGTTGTCTGAAGCAACCCTAGGGGCTTACAGAGCAAAATGTAGTGGATGCAAGAGCAAGAGATCACACCAGCATCTTCAACTACATCGAACAGACAGTACAACTGTCCGTGAAGGCGGATAAGATCTTGCCAATTTTGCAAATCGAAACGGTGTCTATCCCGCTGGTTTGTCGATGCCTCTAAAACGCGTAATGGCACGGGCACTGGAATTTGGAGGGACGGGGAGCGGGACGGCGAGACTTTTAGCCTAGTGGCCTCCCATACCATTTTCCAGGCCGAAATTACTGCCATCCAGACTTGTACTGAGGGCATCTCAAACTGCCTGCGCAAGAATGAAAGGGTAGATATTATCTCCGACAGCCAGGTTGCCCTCAAAGCTTTGCGGGCTGTCAGATTTGACTCTGAGGTGGTACTGAGTTGTCACAAAAAACTTAAACAGCTGGCCGGAACATCTAAATGTTACTTGATATGGGCGCCAAGTCACTCTGGGATCAGAAGCAATGAAATAGCTAACACGTTACTGACGTGTGAGGTTGTCAGGTTCCAACTTGCTGCTAGGCACTACTCCTTTTGGAATGGACTCGCCGACGTAAGACACTGTAAATCTCTAGGGCTTCATCCGAATGAGGAAAGACCCCGAGAGGGCTAAAACCGACATGGGGGCACAATAGGTCTTTCTGGCCAAGTTGTCTTCTTCGAGTTACACCCGCCCATGGTGGGAAAAAGGAAATCTTGTGGACCGCACACAAAGAATTTAAGACTAAATATTCTTTTAATTTAGTGCAAATTGTTTTTGGAGTAATTTTGTTGGTAAGCCATCCGTCCCCATTGCTGACTTTCGGGGTCAACCTCCGAAGACTTTGTTCAACGTAGAAAACCAATGAGTTTTTATATAGCTTGTTGACTCATTTATTTTTTTCTTTTTGTATTATAAAACACAAATATACCCCCCATTTTATTAGTTTAGGGTGTAATTTTGTAAACTTACTCCTTTTAGGTTTAACCTTTGCATCGAGCCTACTTCTGGACTAGCTTCTTTTGAACTTTAACTGGCGTGTATTTTGTTGACCACATTTATGTTTTAATTGGAACTTCTTAACAGGGGATAGAAACTTGACATTGCGCGCCCACTATTGCTGCCGCATTAGAAATAATCAGTGTTTGTCATAGTAGAAATCTATATCTTATTTTGGTGTGGATCCGTGATCGTTTGACATGACGAGTTGTGACGTATAGTTGTTGACGATTGTTGTTAGCTTCTTATTCTGTTTTCCTTTAAATTCCCGAACTTTGTTTATGGTGTATTTACCATGTTTAACGTTTAACGTATGTTTGGTGTTTTATGTAAGCGTTCTCTGAACAATTTCATTCCGTTTTCATTTTATATAAGTTTTGTGTACATGGTTTACAGTATTGGACACTTTTGTGCTATTTTGTTTAGTTAAATATTTTTGTGCATTTTAAATGTGTGCAATTAAAATAGCCTTTAAAAAATGAAGTTACTTTATTTAAAAAAGAATAAATATAAAAATAAGTAACACCAGGTAACACTACAGGCCCTATAATCAAATTTCCCGCCATGAGTGGTTAGGTAATGCTAGTTTTATGCGGCGGCAATAGATGATGCAATCTAGATCGTATAGTTTGTCAAATTTCCTATCTTTATTATAGTTAATCGTTGCTTCTTAATTTCAAAATTTCTTAATGAGACCACTTTACATGTACACTAAGTTATTTTATATTTTTGCACTTCAAAATCGATTAATCATTTATTGGATGCTTAGTATTTCATACGTTCTGATAGCTAAATAAATTTACATTTGCAATTATATATAACTGTCTTTCCCAGTCTAGATCAATTTTTAAAACGGTTGGCGCTTTATTATATCTGTATTTTTATTTCTACCCATGTTATCTCCATTGTGGCTGGCCGGCACCCTAAATGATGGGACGCGCAAGTAGGTTTTAGGTGTTCCTTGCAACCATTACGAGAATTGAGTTTAACTTTCGTGAAGTCTTGTTTATTTATTGAGATCACTGTACCATAAATGAGTTAAAAATGGTATATTTAATTGTTCCAAAGTTATATAATTTGCTGGCAAAAATACAAAGATTATAAGGATACTCTGTATTCAAACGAAATTTAAAATTCTAGAATGCTGTCTGTACGAGATTCGACAGATATATTAAAGGCAATAATAAATAAGAATATTCCAAGTACTTCTTATCGTTAGCACATATATCAAACAAACTCCGTTCGTCTGACAGATCGGGCATACCGTTAACATTTACTCCATCTTCCAACAAAACAACGGTATTCTTTTAGTGGTCGCACAGTTATTGCCCAGTTTGATTCGCTAACTTTTGTTAACAAAACGACTTCTAACTGGCGGAGGTAATGAGATGCTCGTGGCGCACCAGTTGTACGACTTTTTTTTTTTATTACTCCGTCCCTCCCGAGAACCGCCATCGTATTTGGTCGTTACCCGGAACAATCCAGGTCCGGAGCGCGGTTCGCTGGCGTGTCGTGACCGAGGGACGTGACTTCCACTGAACCCGAGCAGATGACCCCTGAACAATTTACCAAATTAAAATACATTTAATCTAATAAAAATGAAACGAAGCGAGCACAATCGAAACGATTTATGTACAGTTGTCCGCTGTTTCTCGCTTTACTTATGCAAGCATGTACTGTTGAACAATACGTGTGTTTCAGTTATTGTGACTTCTCGTTTCGTCTTTCGCCCACTGAGGGAAATTAACTGGTTTTATTAATATGGAACTGCTTCCTGAAGGCACGCAATTAATCATATTTCCTTTTACTGTTACTTCATTGAATAATATGTATTTTATGCGTGAGTCTGCGTGAAACCAATAAAATAGTAAGATTGTAAAATATAATTGGATTGATTATTAGTCACTAGTAAGAGTGCGATTAATCCCATCCCATCCACTGCAGCCAATTACAGAATGGATCCTATTCCTTAAGGTATCGTTTAGAATCTTATTCACTACAATCTTCTCAAGTTTTCCAGAAACAAAGACAGTCCTTACCAAAGATTTTGTACCTAATTCATGTGGCAATAACAGAAAATGTGGCCTACTCTTTCCGTGTCCTCCTACTACAACAACTCCAGTCATACCACAGAGTCCAATTCTGCGTAACTGCTTTCTGAACCTGCAGTGACCTGTAAAACCAGAAATAACATATAGCCTATTCGTAGATTTCTTTATTATTATTGAAGTTACAAATTCCGTTAAACTAGGAAAGATTCAATGATTTTAGTAAGTATTTCTATTATCTGGGCTGCGCTCTGCTCCCCTTCCTGTCTGTGGAGGTGTTCCGCAAGGATCCTTGTTGGGCCCTTTGTTGTTTTCTGTGTATACGTGTCAACTGCCTGCCGTCGTTTGTCACTGTTATTCAAATTTATCTTTCGTTCTTTGTTGACCCGATTGGCACAGAACAGAGTGAAAAAAATCAAGCATGACGAATGAAGTTAAAAAAAAAATCGTTCCATCACTCCCTTGTGCTTAATTCGGTCAAAATTCAATGTATACTTTTTGGTAGAAAAAGGGAAATTGCAAAATATAAAATTATATTTAATATTAGGCAAAATAACCTCTTAATCAGAGAATAGGCACTAACGAGAAGTGACACATCTCCTTGCCGCCCCCTTCATGCGTATGTTTGACATTCGCCATCTTTTTGATTGCTTTTCGGTCAACTTGTATCATCTTGTTGTATAGTTACATAGAGTTGTATAAGGTGATTCAGATTTCCCGCTACAAAAGCAGCCAAAAAGGTGGCGAATCTATGCCCCCAAAAGCATCAAAGGTGTCACCTGATGTGTCGCTTCTCCTTAGTCTCTATTCTCTGCCTCTCTCTATTCCTTTGCTAATCCAAGCTTATTCAAATGTCCTTTCAGTTTACGATGACCAGAAACTATTCCTGTTAATATTGTTGCGAATATTGTTCTTACTCAGGTTGATGCATTCTGTAAACTCCTTCTCGTTATAGTTTCTCAAAAGGATTTGACCTTCCCTCATTCCCTGAAGATTCCCCCACTAATTAGATTTTCTTTGCTCCATTTCACTTTTCAATTTCTTCAGTACTGTACTGTCACTTATCAAGCAAAAGGGTTCAGGCGTTACGAACGGTGTTCCAGCTCCTTTTTTCGCAATATTATTCCTTATTTCATTTTCTTCCACTCCTCTGTAACCCGGAACCCACAGAATAGTTACTTTATTTCAAGCTTTCAGTGTACCATTTGATGGCATTTCTAGTCAAAATGGTTGTTGACCACTCCTTCTCGTTGCCAAGCTTTGTGGTGAATTCTTTCACAAAGCTGAATTTGTTCTCGAGAGATTATCTTCACTGAAAAGGTGTAAATCTCCATGCCGAACGGAGACCAGGTACGTAGTGATATCATTGCTCTTGATGACTGGTCCACGAGCGGATCCAAATCTAGCCAGGTCATAGGAACCCAAGATATCCATAAGCTTGGGGAAGCATGCGACGGTTTCCAAACAGAGGTATTCGACCTTGCAGCTTGCGCAGAAATGATTGCAAAGGGGGGCTGCACGAGGAAGAAAGTAAGTATAATGACTGACAGCCAGGCTGCTGTCAAGGCAGTCCTGAACCTTGTAACTAGGTCAAAACTAGTTAGAGACTGCAAACAATCCCTCATTACACTGGCAGGAGACTACACGGTGTCTTTGATTTGGGTGCCAAGACATGAGGATATAAACGGCAATATAATAGCCGACGAACTAGGCAAGAAGGACTCTAAAAGACATTTCATACGTCCAGAGCCCGTATGTGGAATTGCCAAGGACTCTGCTACAAGGAAGATTTGAACCTGGCTAGATAAAAAAAAAATACAAAGAAATGGAAATCGACCGAAAGTCAACACCATTCTAAAGCGCTAATAGGGGGTGAGGATGCTAAATTCTCTGATAATCTACTCAGAGCAGCAAGAGAGAAGTTAAAATCATTACTGGGTTGGACACTGCCCCTTGAAAAAGCATCTATACAGCACAGGTCAAGTAAGCGAACCGTGGTGCAGAAGATGCGAAGTACAGGAAGAGACGAGTTTACACGTAATCTGCACACGTGAGGAATTGAAAGTACTCACTCAGGCAGAAACATTTCCGGAAGGATCTATTGGAGCCCTGGAGGGTTCTCAAGTTTCGTATGGGCAAGATACTGGTCTTTATAGAGAATACCAAGCTGCTCGGGCGGAAGTAAGAGATTTAATAGGGACGGCAGAATGAGCACCAAAAAATCTTAGGGCAAGCCTAATTGTGCCTTCCTCGATCATTCTGCACTTAGAATCCCACTGGATTCTTTTTACCACGCCCTCCACCACAAATCTGGAGAGGGATAAGATCCAGTACTACCGCGATAGCTGCTATTCGACAAGTTCTTATAGCCCAGTTAGGCATGTTTGCATTTTAGAGAGGTTAACTCTCACGGTGGCCAGATTAATTCTTTTACTCCAAGCTAGTGATCGGTCTTACTATCGCTGTATACATCCAAAGCAGTATTTTTGGATTACATCCCCAATTTTTCCTGTAAAATTTCTACACATTGCTTTTTTGGCCTGGTTGGTCACTTCAAATTTGTCCTTGTTTCAGAGAAAATTATTTAGGGTAAGGCTTAGGTTTTTGACCTGCATTCTCCAGTCTATGTTTTGCCTATCCATGTTTTTGATTTTGAGATTGAATTTACTTTTCTTAGTGAATGTTGCAAAGGTAGTCTTAGGGGGTTAAACATATAGTCCCATCGATTGACGGAATCTTCTCGCAAAGGAGATAGTTTGCTTACATACATATATTTCTGGATTTATTTTATCATCTTATCTATGAATGCATTTTCAAATTTTACCCTAAAATAACGTGATAGATTCACGCATGGCCACCATCGCTACTCTTTAAATAACGGTTAAATCCGTATGAAAGGTTTTAGTACTAAATGTGGGTTGAATGGTAATCGGTAAAATATTTTATTTTCTCATAGCGGAAAGAAACGTCTTACGACACATCTTTTATTATGGTATTATGGAGGGATAAAAAAATTCTCCTGTAATTTGCACAATTAAAGCGGAAAAAGGTGCTGAAAAGATATTTTTTTTTTATTAAAGAAGATATTACAACAACAAAATAACATAAGGAGCGCGTCTTGTAAGGATTTAAGAAAATGATTTAATAAATAAAGTTGAAATCGTGCTATTTAAAACTAGTTCTTTAGTATTCTATTAACAGCTTATAAATAGTTCACTTACTTTCTGTAAAATACAGATACTACATGCATCTCTATTTTCAAGGGTGATATGCATGGAAATACGGCAAATTCTACGTCATGAGAATTTAGAATTAACAACGCCGTAGTATTCAGATGCCCCCGGCCGTATGAAATCCGGCGTAGGGCACGCGATTTTAGTGCCGCACTCACGCCGACGGAGAAAGATTCAAAGTAAAAGGTTTCCAAGTCGAAGCGGCGCGATACCGGGACCCGAACTGTGGCTAATTGAATTTACGATGACAGTTTGGGGTCCCAGAAGGCTGTATATTTGGTGACGGCGTCGCATCCTAGATGCCAATATCGCGGACTCCCAGGGGAGCGATCTGCGTTGCTCACTCGTTCAGCCCGCCTCCTGGGAGTACCGTTAGTAGATAAGCCCTTGATGCATGCTTACTCAATCATCTCATCTCATACGTTCGTAAGTTTTGATCAGGTCGCGTTACTTATCTTTTAGGTCGGCGAAAATTAATAATAGCCCTTATATCAAGATTGGGAAGGTTTGTTTCGATTTGTAATTTATTATCCGTACACACAGAAAAACGTTTTCTATTGCGAAGTACACCAGCGACACTTTCTAATTGTACGACCTACAGCATAAAATAGAGCCTATATGTTTAGCATGGATAGTAGACGGATCTATGCATTCATTGCCGTCTTCGAAATATATAAACACAGATGTGCGGTTTCTGTGTTTTAAATGTAGAAAAGAAGGCAGTAAGTAAACATAGAAAAACATTGAAATTATAAAATAGAGGCAAATAAGTACATCAAAGGCGCATACTTATGCTTGCCGACTTACATCGTTTAGCACAATTCGAAGTTTTTCAGTTGCTTACCTTAAATATAATATTGTATACGAACAGATGTTTTGTTTTTTTTACACATTCCTACAGCTTTACTAAATATGTTTGTGTTTTTTAATCTAATTGATTCATAATGATTGTGTTCATATCTGTTTTTAAAACGCCACGGCTTCGTTTTTCGATATTAACATAATGAAAATTCATAATATATACACACGGTAACCGGCATAAATATGGCAACCTATGGGATTTTTTTGTTGTTATTAAAATATTAATAATTTTTTTTTGGGGGATAGGTTGTGCATGTTATAGGTTGTGCATGTTTGGGAACCCCAAAATTTATTTTCACATACGTCAGGTGACTACTAGTATGGCCATAAATTTAAAAAATATGTTATGCATTTCCAAAAAGTGAGATTAAATGACATGTTATCCAAAAAAAGTTATTTGGAATAGTTGCTTGGAATGCAATGCTGAGGAAGTTGCTTGGAATTCAATTCTGAGGCTGTGTGCAAATTTGTGTGAAGATATTTGAAAAAAAAATATGAAATGTGTAATTCAATTGATCAAGATTTGGACAATTGTGATTTTTCAATTTTTTAAAGTATCTTTACAAAACTGTAAAAAGTATTTCCGGGCTGGTGTTTCCTTCACATTTGCAGTGAACATCTTTAGCGGCGAGGTCGAAGGTGCCTTCGTGATGGCTCGTCGTTTAGTGACGTTTAGTTATCTTTACAAAAATTTGCATACCGCCTCAGAATTGAATTCTAAACAAATTTTTCAAATAACTTTTTTCGATATCATGTCATCTAACCTCACTTTTTGGAGATTCATAGCATATTTTTCATATTTACCGTCATACTAGTGGTCACGTGACGTGTGTCAAAATAGATTTTGGGGTTTCTAGACATGCACCACCTATCTCCCAAAAAAAGTTTTAGTATGTTTTAATAATAAAAAAAATACTATATGTTGCAATATTTATGCAGGTCACTGTGTATAAAGTAATCGTTAATTATTAATTTAAACCTGCATTTTATATTTATACCTATCACTGCTGTTCGATTTACGACTAATTCAAATTTTGTATTTCTTTTGAAAAAATATTGTGAGACTTTTGAGGTAAAATCTTTGGAACTAGGGAATTTATAATGAAAATATTATTTTATCTTGTTATTATAATATTAATAAAAACACACTATTACCATAACCAATAAAAAATATTTCTGATGAGCGTAGAACTTCGTTCTAATATCTGATATAAAAATCGTGGTTTTGAATGCATCCTCGCTATATCTTTTTCATTATTTAATGTCAAAGGAGGAAGCCGGAGCAACTTAAGAAATTGATATGAAAACGTCAGACATCAATTAGATTAAAAAATATAAGCATAACGGAGATATGCTTTACTGATTTCAGTATAACTGGATACCTTAAATATTTTCATGCGATCAATTTTGATACGTTCATTATTATTTGCATACATGTAAAATGAAAAAAAAGTAGTAAACCCAGTGATATTGCTATTTATTGTATAATTAACATGCCTTTGGTCTAGTTCCTAGTCGTAGTTCAACTGTAAAATGAAAATACCTTTTAAAACCATTTAATAAGACTACATCAGTTATTCGAAATACTTCAAACATCAAATAAATTTATTCCTACGCAAAGATAACAAATATATAATAGATGCATTCAACTTCGCACATTAATAAATCCAGCCTTAGCTTTTTTAAAATAACAGACAGCACATCTGCGTTTACACATTTCGAAGCGGCCGGTTAATGCATAGATCTGTCTACTACCCACGCAAAACATGTAGGCTCTATTTTACCCTGTAGGTCGTACAATTAGAAAGTGTCGCTGGTGTACATTTATGATCTTGGAAATTTTTACAAATCGTAAGATTTATTAGATACAAATAAATATGTAGGCGTACTTAAACAGAATAAATTGTTTTCTTGAAATTTCACAACACATTTCAAAACAAAATTTCCCCAACCAAGGAATTCGCTTCTTGCGATATTAAGAAACTAATTTTCTTCACTCAAAAAAATATGTAGAAGAACAAGAGGCATTTTAGTTAAGAAATTCTCACTTGCTTTTAGAAATTACTACTCTGTGTGTAGTTGTGATGTAACGAATATTCACATTCGCATTCGCATTCACATTTGCGAATAATCGCATGTTATTAAATATTCGCACAAGCAATAAATATGCGAATAAAAAAATTACCAGTTAAAATGGATAATTTAGAAGAAAAAAACTAATATTTAAATTGATTGTGATCCTAAAACAACTTTTTTTAGCACAAATTTGCAGTTTACGCTAGAATAACCATCAATAACCTCAAAACTTTAAAATAAACACAACATTTTGGCGAGCCAGAAACATGGTTATCGATATAATCATTCAACAATTATTGGGATTCATGCCTTATATGAACATGTAATAAAAGCCCTAGAATCTGAAAAGCTTTGTGTGGGAATTTTTTGTGACCTTAGTCGCGCTTTCGATTGTGTTCATCGTGATGTTTTGTTAACCAAACTTGAATCGTGTGGAATTAGGCGTGTAGCAGCACAATGGTTTAAATCATATTTGCGTGGTAGGCTCCAATTGGTAAAGATTCGGCATAAAACAGATGGCTGCATAAATAATTTTAAATCTTTTGGTTTACCTGTTGAAAAAGGAGTGCTTCAAGGTAGTGTTTTGGGTCCTGCACTTTTCTTCATTTTTATAAATGACATCGTTGACTTTCTGGTTAATTATAAAATAATCATGTATGCTGATGATATTAGTACTATTGTATCAAGTAAAAATATCTTAGAAATGGAAAATCAGTCAAATGCAGCTTTGAAAGATATGACAACATGGTTTACTAACAACAAACTGTATTTAAATGGTAATAACAAAATATGTAATTTTTTTCCATACTATTCAAAATACAACACAAGTTGATTTCAATATATCTTCACAAAATAATGAAATTGAACGAGTCAATGAAATGAATTTTTGGTATGACTAGGACGAGACATTATCTGGAGTCTCATTGGCAAAAATATAAAGTAAGTAAACTCAGCTGTTACCCAAATACCAATCTTAGGGCTATAACCCCAGTGACCAACTATATTTATTTCATATTTTATAAATATTTAAAAAATATTAAATCTTTCTTGAATATTAGTTATATTAATATTATATGCATAAAATATATTATAGAAAATATATTAGGAAAGTATTTAAAAAATATATATGTTATGTAGCATTAATAATATTTATTGCAAATGTTTCTCAATATATTTTTCATAACTCTGCAAGAATATTTTGCTTTGTATTTCTGTAAATATTTATTTCATATAAAAAAAAAAGATTGAATTTTTGGTTTTGTACATTTAGTGCGTAGGACGAATAATATGAAATGGGTAAAATATGCATACATATTAAGTAGATATGTACCTATTTAAAATGATAGTTTAAAGATTAAATTAGATAATATATATCTAATATGATTTAATTAGTATCTAAGTTGAGCGCTGTAACTTTCTATTAATATATCTGCGTTTTGTATTATATTATTTGTAATATTTGTAAGTTGCGAACGTCAACGCAACAGCTCTATTCATTACGGTGCCGGTGTTATATGATTTAGTATTGTTTATACGTCTATGGATTAGGTACATAGAATGCATACGCGCACGTGCTTATCATCAACGTTTTCATTCGTTTGTCCGTTACATGTTATAGTTTATAATAGTATACGATTAGGGCAGATTAGGGTTAACTGTGTAATTAATTGTTGCGGGGTGTGTTTTAGTTTTTGTGGTGACTACGAGGTAAGCAAAACTTTGAACATGTCATGGCATTTATAAGATAATTGGAATGCCTCAATATCGCTATGTACGGAAATCGTTTTAATAATATATTGTAGGAATTTATGCATCATATATGTACTGCATCTACCAGATAAATTGCTAGTTGATTTGCTTAAAGATTCATTTCGTAGATAAGCGCCATAACCTCAAATAGAGGTTAGAATACGTTGTGTTGTTTTATTGTTTTGTACGTAGAATGTTTCAAATATTATGAAATAAAAGTAAATAAGTATCGTAAGTATTAGAATGTAGCTACCACCCCAATTATTGAAAATCTCCAAATGTATTAGTAGGTGTTGAAAATGTTGTACGATGTTTTATTCGTGGTATGATCTAATACAATTGGCATTGTTTTAGAGGCCACAAGGAAACGCCATGAGAGCGCCACTACCGAAGATATGAAAAAAGCCATAGGGTTGTACCTAGCACCAGCCAAGGCTAGACTTAAAAATGAGTATTTTTCATTTTTAATGGCTTATTCAAATAAAATGATAACAAATACGTTTGTTTTTTATTTAAAACACTTCAATTAAAAAATAGTGATTAATTTGATAAACCTTCAGTATGCCATAAGAGATGCCAGAATTATTGATTATTAACTTGTATGGTGAGTGTGAAAAAACAAGTTCTTGCGTTTTAGACAACTCTATGTATGTTTCAACTTTTCGTTATCGACGTTATACATTCTAAATAACCAAGAACAATTTTAGTTCATTTTGACAAATTAATCTATTTAATTTGTCAAATTTATAAAAAAATCTCTCAATTTTCATATAAATATTTTACAAATATTTTAGAAAAAATATAGCGCTCAAAAACCTCTCACGAAAAATATTTATAAAATATATTTTTAAAAACCATTACTATGTCAAATATTTTCTGGCTGTAGGAATTGATCTTAAATCTTTATTATCATTTTATTATGCTAATATCCACAGCAGACTATCATACGGTATTGCTGTTTGGGGTGCATCACCACCGAAGTGGAAAGGACATATCATTCACTGGGTAAAAAGTTTGCACAACAAATCCTAATCTACTGCAGTGATTGGATTGATTTCTTTCTACAAAACGACGTATAATCGAAGACAGGATTGCTATTAAATATATTTTTCAATTTCTAAATACACATAACTGCTTCTACGCCATCACATTTAAACGTTTCTAGAAAAGCGATCACGAAATTCTACCATACTGCAAGTTCAATTCAAAAGTCAAATCAATTCAAAACACCAAACGTTTCAAATTGCTTGCGGCAACATCTCCTCCACGGACAGTTTTAAATTAACATTTATCAAGGAGAAATAAGCGCTGCGCTTTGGGAAGTGAGTCTATATAAAGTGAACTCCTTGACCGAAAATGCCTCTGGGACGAACGACGTGAAACTTTTCTATCGAATCGGGGCTTCGTTAAAACCTGTTGCATTCTGCACTTAAAATTTTAAGAGGTCCCCTAAAAATAAACTTTCCACGACAAATTGACTATTTCCACTATAGTAATTGTTTCTGAGACGCAGGTTCGCCACAATTACGTTACCGCCTCGACCGTCTACCGCAGATAAATTGGATAACGGTGTATTTGTTCGGGCAATTTATCGCATACTTTTTCGTGAGTGCCAGGTATAGAAATCAATGCGGGTATTTTTGCTTATTTAGAACATTGAATTTTTCTACTTGGAATCTATTTGCATAAATTCTTATGTATTCTTTAATTAATAAATAATGATTTTTCTGCCTGTTTCAAGGTATTTATCAAGGTAGGTGATTTATATTAAAGGCAAATAGAGCACTGAGATATATCATGTAATTAGCTTCCCACATATTAAAATTTTCACAATTTGAAGACTTAATTACATCTAAATTATTGAAAAAGTGTGTCCTGTATTAACCAAATTATAAGGTAAAGCGGATTTATCAGCATTATGATTCTTAACATGATGTAAATGTTCTTCTGATCTCCACATTCCTCTTTGTTTGACTTGTGAATACTTTATTACAAACACTGCAATTGATCTTATAAATCCCAGAACATTTTTTAAACACAATTTCGGTCTAATGCATCTTGAAACTGTAAAAAACAAGCGATTACAGATCATCGATCGAATAATGCATCGAACAACGAAACGTAGAACAGCTGCGTTCGCAGCTATACGCGAAAATTATTCCTATACTGAAAAGCGGAGAGTCATATAACATAGCAAATAATCGTCCTATCGCCATATTGTCCAATTTCTCAAAAAATTTCGAAATGTTGCTATATTCTAAGATCTATCCTTGTGTTAGAGTTAGTATCTCACCGTTCCAACATGGTTTTATGGAAAGTAGATCGACGATTACTAACTTGGCGATATTCCATCAGTATCTTTCCGGGGAACTAGATTCGGGTAATCAGTCGACGTGTTGTACACTGACTTCTCGAAAGCATTTGATCGTATTAATCACGCCCTTATCTTACAAAAGTTGTCTGTAATCGGGCTTAGTGATTCTTTAATTACTTTATTTGGTAACTACCTAACATCCAGAATCCAAACTGTTTGCTACAATGGTTATACTTCGCAATTATACGTTGCAACATCAGGTGTTCCACAGGGCTCAAATTGGTCTTTGCTGTTTTTGTATTTATCAATGATCTTCCGGCGTCATTTCGTCTCACAAACTTTTATTTGCAGACGATTTCAAATTATATCGAAGCATCAGCGATTCTAGTGATTGTACTGCTTTGCAGACAGATTTAAATCGGCTCTCTTCATGGTGTGAATCCAATAGCTTGCCCCTGAACATAGAGAAATGTAAGATTGTTACTTTTACTAGAAAACTTAATTTCATATCGTATAATTACAATATAGACAACGTCAACTTGGCCCGGACCGATCTTGTTAGGGACTTGCGTATTTTGTTTGACCGCAAGTTAACTTTTACAAATCATATTGAAACAATTTGTAAGCAAGCGAGACTGAGCCTTGGGTTTGTTGTTCGCCATAGTCGATGCTTATCTAATGTATTTCTCCTTAAATCTTTATACTTTCTCTGGTAAGATCGCGGCTAGAGTACGGAAGTCTTATATGGATCCATACTATATGGAATCCAAATGTCAATTGGAGAAAATACAGCGTAGATTTTGCTAAATTTTTTGGTTTCAAATAGATAACACCTATCCACAGAGGAACTTCGACCACTCCATACTACTATCTCGCTTTGATATGCCATCGTTGTCATATAGGCGTATATGTACGAGTGTATGTTTTTTGTTCAGCCTAGTCCACGGCTTTGTCGATTGTCCTGAGCTTTTGCCCAGTGTTAACTCTTGGTGCCTCGAATGGTCTACTAGACCCTCGCTGCCTTCTATTTACGTTTGCTAGAACCAATTTGATGCTCAAGTCGCCCCTTATATGTCATGTGTAACAACTACAACAAAATCTTTCACATAAATGATATACATTTCAATAGCTTAAAACAGTTAAGTTATCCCTCTCCGAACATTTTGACCGTTTGTTCCCTAAACCTTAGTTAATTTTTGCTCTTATTGCTATTACTGTAAGTTTACACTAATTGTTAACTTTAGTTACATTAGTTGACCTACTTCTATTTTATTTACTTTTTTTATAATCTATTGTACACTGTACCTATATTGTCCTGTAACTGGATTTTATTTTTTATCTGTTGGACAAATATATATTATTATATTATTATTATTATTATTATTATTATTATTATACTGAACACGAGCATTTTAATTGTTTATTTATTTGTTAATAATAATTTTAATATATTTTTTTTTCCGTAAAACAGCTACTTTCACATAAAATCAACACTTTGGTGCGAAAATATTTTCTTTTCGTTTATTAACCAAAAAAATGTAAAAATTTTCATTCAATGCAATTTCTTTTCTCAATGTTCAGTTACTGATAATGACGATAGTTTTGCTGTTGAAACGTGCATCCAGTTTAGTGGAATATGGGGTGGGGTATTTTAAAAAAGGGTATAGTATGAAAATGTTATTCACATTAAATATATTTTTAGGATTTTAGTCATTTTTAGCATTCCTACTATTTGTGAAAGCAATATTCTGTTTTTTCTTTTTTTTTTTGTTTGATAAATTGCCCATCCTGAGTTAAAAATCAATATTAAATTGCCAATTCTCTTATCATAAGAAAATGCACATCACATTTGCGCAACTTAATCAATGGGGGAATTCATAGTTTTTTCGATCAGATAAGACCCTATTGCCGCTCGCGTTTTCTAATCCGTCGCTACGACAAAACCAAGAAAATAATCGTTCTCAACGGAGTCCAGAACATCTCTGAAATCTTTCCGAATCATCAACTATCTAGCCACTTGCAAACGGTCTCTTGTACCATCGTTACGCCACTCTCAACGGTTTTTGCCTTCAGAAACATTGACGTAATAAGAAAATTAAGAGAGAAAGCCAAGACCGGAGTCTCGCATCAAGCGGTCCATCTAATCTAAACTATATAGGAAATACACACGAGGTGGGCGGTAATTTATTTAGAAATGCACCAACGAAACAAGAAGAAATGTCGCGAAGTGGCCAGCGATTGGACGAGACCGGTGGCAGTGGCGGTGATTTGTAGACCGTATCTAATATAACGGCGGTGGCATGGTCGTAAATCACCCGTTTGCTCGGTGTGAATGCACAACTTGACGGTAATTAATGGTGCTCGCCGACGTCACATCTCAACGGGTTCCGCGTCTTTAAGCAACTACCGCTAAGTACTCGTACGTATGATTTGGTGAATTATTATGCAGTCTATGGTTTTTCGCGACGAGCATTTCAGGATATTGAAGCGTATGCACGCTACCGATTCCGCTTCGTAACCGAACTGAAGGTATGTGTGCACGGATCTGCACTTCAACATCGGAAATAGTGCGCACGTATACATTAATATTCTAAAGAGAGGCTTTTATGAAATTGCTTCATTTATATAAAGTTGTTCCATGCATAATTTATTGAAACACACTGGACCTGGAGTAGATTTGATTGTAAGGAAACCACGAATGGCTGATTTAATGAAGATGGCATTTAGTCGATTATTGTATCATCTAACTCATTGGTTCTTAATTTGTTCTTGAAGTGTTACGAACTCTTACCGTTGAAAACGTTAAACGATCCTTATACTGATCATCCGAAATACAATCCAGTCTATAAGGAGTAGTATATTGCGCTAAAAACAAATTTTAAGAGCACTCAGCTGCATAAAAGTATCAGACTGTGTAAATCGCTTTTCAAATATTTTCAAATATTAATTCTGCCGTTGATTTATATTTCAGAAGCTCTAAATTATTTTCCTAGTTGTACAAATACTTACACAAAAAATAAAAATGTTCATCTGTAACACTGGAACTTACCAGATAGTCCAGTGTATATGTATAAGTATTGGATATAAATCGATAAATAGCACAAAAAGCACAAAACACAAACGATAAAAAGGTAGATTACAAGTACATATGTGAAAACCAGTTATTATACAAGTTGGTATATTAGTTAACAAAGACACTTAAATATAGCGACCACTGGCACTAAAACATTTTGGTACAAGCACAAAAAACACAAAACACAAAAGATAAAAAGATAGATTACAAGTACATATATAAAAACAAGTTATTATACAAGTTGGTATATTAGTTAACAAAGATAGTTAGGTATATAGCGACCACTGGCACTAAAACATTTTGGTACATTTGTATCAAATATACACAATTTGACAATCAAAAGCGATGAGTTGACGTGCTTCAACAACCGTAAACAAGGTTAATAAACAAAGGTAAAGTGTTCAGATAAATTGGCTCTATATTACTCTAAAGTACTAATACATGTGATTATTTCAGTTGTCATCTGGTAACGCAATAACAGCTGTTATCTCTCCACCAAAATATATATCACCTAAGATGTTTAGAGTACTATGAAACAAAAATCATATAGGTAGCAATTGGCACGTCAAATTGTTATGAATTAAATAATAAAAAGTAATGTACCATAAAAGTAGATAAAAAATGTCGTCGCTCGATATTCTAATAAAAATTGTAGAGTACTAAATTAAAGTTCGAAAATAATGAATATTATAAAGTTCACTTTTAGATAAATAAGAATAATTACTGAAGAGTATTACAAGATTTTCAATAATAGAATATGTACAGCACGGTATGGTAATTTAACAAATGTAATCTTACATTTACAAAAAAAAATGACGAAGAAATATCAATATATAATGATACAATAATTAACATGTGAAACTAACAAACGAGAAATGTCCTATGACAGCATAAAATGAAGATAACAAAAATTGAAGCAATCCTACCTAGGTAGATGTGTATCGTCTATGTCTGTATCGGCAGTGTTCTTCGGCTTAACGATGCAGGTCGGATACGATTAAGAATGACACATAAAAAAGTAGTGGTTAAGCTGATTATTCCTGGTGGATATTCTTCAGCTTTTCAAATGTACAGGTCCATTAAATAAAAATAAAAGTGTTGAGCTCAGCCACTCGACATGGAATTTTCCAGAGCAAATCTCCAGGAGCCTGTTGCATAAAAGTACAATTTCAATTTACAGATGATATTTTTTTACAATCTGTCAAAATTTGACATATATATATTTTTGCAACGCCTGTTTGCAGATTGTAAAAAAATATCACCTGTAAATTGTAATTGTACTTTTATGCAACCGGCCCCTGGTAGATATCAACTAATCTTCAAATGTAGTTTAATCACATACTCCATTAACAATTTAGTTCTCATTCATTAAGACCAAAGGAAGGAAATAAAGAAGATGCAAAAAAAAGCCTAAAAGTCGTAATAAGTGATTACCATGTGCTCTTTGCAAGAAATGTGATATATTAATGATTGTAAAACATAATTTAGAATAATAAAATATTTAAAAGTAAAGTGGTTCATCATAGTGTATGATTTAAAAAAGTGAATTTACTAGAAATATATATGATTAAATTTAATTCCTTACCTTTAGATGTTATAAGCTACTCACTACAGCTCTTTACAACAGCCAGCAACCAAAAGGGACGAATTTCTGTGTGGATTCTTAGCGCAAAAAGAAAATGTTATTTTCAGTAGTGCAAAAAGTGTAAAACAAAACTATGTTGATTTAATAAGAAGATCTTAAAATATTGTAAAGTTATAAAAGCTAGCGAAGTTAATTTACTTTTAATAATATGAAAATAGAAATATTAGAACACTTTGCAAGCACATGATATCACTGCATACAGTGTTGCTCGGAGCAAAATGACCGTTACACATCATTTGGTTTGTTTGTTGGTGTTCACCAATTACACTGGTGCATATTTTATCTTTCTCAGGTAGATAAAGAGTGAATATTCTATCCTGTATTAATCACAAGCAGTGCCAGTGATTTTCACATACCGAAATAAGCTGAGCTATCTGTAGCATGGAGAGGTTAAGAGCCGTTTTACACTTACGAGAATTTTTACATAAATTATAACAAAAATTATTCTGAAAATTTTGATAAAAATTTTACCTACGAAATTTTGTCGCGACACTTTCAGATCGTTTTACACTGGAATAAATTTTAACCGACATTTTCACGATATTTGTTGCTATAAGCAGGCGCATTTGTTAAATTAAATTGTTATTTGATTATGGTTATATAGAAATCCTAAATAAATAGCAGTTAACCGATAAACCAGCAAAATATGGATCATAATGTTGACAATACTATTTATGTTAAACAATTCTTATCAGTACTTTGTGAACGCACACCCGAATACAGACATTTACGACGTTTACGTATAGTTTACGTTCTAAGTATCTTTTTTGTGCAATAACGATACTAATATAGAATAAAGTGTTCTTAAGCTATGAAAGTCTTTTTCTGGAACATAAAGTCTACACATAATTGTTTAGATTTAGGTTACAACTTAGAAGTGCAAATGGAAGTAACCTCTTATTCCTGTATAAAACGACCTAAAAGTGTCGCGACAAAATTTCTTAGGAAAATTTTCACCAAAATTTTCGAGATATTTGTTATGATTTATGTAAAAATTCTTGTGCGTGTAAAACGACTCTAAGAAATTTTGTCGGGACACTTTCAGGTCATTTCACACAGGAATAAATTTTAACGGGTATTTTCACGATATTTGATTATGATTATCATAGAAATCCTAAATAAATAGTTGTTAACCGATAAACCAGCAAAATATGGATCATAATTGTTTAGATTTAGGTTACAACTTCGAAGTGCAAATGGAAGTAACCTTGTTCCTGTGTAAAACGACCTGAAAGTGTCGCGACAAAATTTCGTAGGAAAATTCCCACCAAAATTTTCGGGATAATTTTTGTTATGATTTATGTAAAAAATTTCGTACGTGTACAACGGCTTTTAGAATGGATGGGACGAAAACTATAATAAGTTATCTGATGAATATAAATAGGAAAAACAATTTAATTAAAAGACTGGTGAAAGAAGTGCTGATATATGTAATTGCTATTATAGTCTAGAGTCTAGACGATTTTTTCTTATAACGGCTTCTTGTGCATTCAATTGACAACGTTTGCTATTTCGCTGTTCCTTTCAACTTTTTTTTTTCTTGAAGTTGGTTTTACACTTCAATTTCTAGACTTTAAAATTGATCAATTTGTAGTTCTTGAACTAGAACTTGTTGCCGTGTTTTTTATACTTGCCGTTATTTATACTTGTCAATAAATATTAGGATCTTCATAGAGATCAATATCTATTTCTTAAAATAGAACTTGCTGCTGTATTACATTTGTCAATTAATAGAACTTGAAATCGGGAATATTAGAATCGGTTAGTTTCTTTTGTAACGTTCGGGGTGGTAGCGCTCTGTCACAACAGGGATATTATTAGGTAAGAGTTCCGTACCTCGACCGCTGAATTCACTATTTATATGCACACTAATGGATAGAACACGACTTGCTGAGCCCCAAACGGACATTCATTTTTTAGGAAATGAAAAGAAAGTAGTGAAAATTGTGTTTGAAAAGTGCTATTTCCAGGTTATGGTCGACGCGATTTTGACGTTTATTAGGTGCAATTAGGTACGGTCACACTGCGGCAGCAGTGAAATTTACTAAATGTAACCAAAAAGTGTACATTATAGCCACAGAAAAAAGATATTATGTACCAAAACTTTTTTAGGAGCTTTATACCCACCACTTTTTGCGTAAATAATGCCCATTTGTCCTTATATTAATTTGAAAATTGTAGGAGGGGTATAATCTGAGTCAATTATTTCACGAGTACCAATTACGGAAATTCCTACAGAATTGAAGATAAATTGATGCAAAAATAGAACACGTTCTAAGTATGTTAGTTTCTAGAACTTGACCAAGTTCTTGAAATCAATCAATTTCTTGACAGATGTAAAACAGTTGGATATCATCTTAAACTTGAACAGAACTTAAACTAGAAATTGAAGTTAAAATCGAACTAGAAGTTGACAAGTGTAAAACCGTTATTAACATCAAGTCCTCCAAGTCCTAGTTACTGATCTAGAAATTGACAAGTGTAAAACCAGGTTAACATCTAATAAATATTTATTTGCCACTATTTAAAATACTAATCTAGTATTTGGTATAATGTATATTTATGAATGACAACTGAATCTTTTCCTCACTGTAGTAGTGTTAGTACTTTTGCATTCAATGCTGACGACATTGGTACTTCAAAAATCATTATTTCAGTCGTAATAAATTTAAAAAAACCGGCAACAGCCAATGTACGAACCTGACGCATGCAAAAGTGAAGCAATTTATTCAATATCCGGTCTTGACGATGCGCATACATTGTCTACCCGTAGAAATCCTGTCGATCCTGAAACTATTTTACGGCTTTATGGCAAGAGAGTGCAAGTGTACGTAGTACGTTCTTATTTTACGCCCGTCTACTACGCCTTCGAACCGTAACAATGTAACGAAATTACGAATTTCCAATTTTGTAATATACGTCGCACGTATATACACTGGCGCACAATCGCTAACACATTCTCTCGTCCCTTCTCCCAGACAGTGGCAATAAACTCTTGATTTATCGCGTGTACCGCCATTCAACTTGTAAATAGGGAAGAAAATTGATATCGCCGAGGAAGAGGAATAAGCAAAAAAAAAAGAGCCTTGATCTTGATCGCCCGGAATGCACACCATCTGTCGATTTGCAGACGTCTCGGCCTCAAATTCTAACTGCCGGATTTAGCATATTGATGAAATAAACTGCGCGCCGACCCCAAAAAGACAATCCGAATTAATCTCGGCGTAGAGAACAGCAGCAGTAAACACAGATTACTAGCGGAAAGGAACACAGCAGGACGAACGGCGATAGAAAGGGGGAATGGAGGACGACGTCAAAGCCACCGTCTTCCAGAGGTTCTTGTCTACCCTTTTCCGGTTCGCGTAATGAATTCCTCTGTCAGATATTTCTGAATTAGTTCATTTGAATGTTAAAAATATGGTGATTGAAGGCGGAATTAGGGTGGCAACCCTTACGCACAAACAATATTTAATGCTGTTGGGCTCCGTTGAGGACTATTATGCCTCGGAGCGGTGGGACATCGCAAGAATTTCGCCGTTTCCAGGATTCGGCCATCTATATAATCTGTTTTATTTGTTCGTTATTATTCATGATGTTTCGAAATTAGTTCCGGCTCCCCCCGGGTTTCTGGTTATGTATCGTGTTGCTGCTTAATGACACGCTAACTTTTGAGAATATTTTCTTTCCCACTTGGCAAAATAACATGACTATAACGTCGTCTAAATGTTATCTTGTAACGCGGAATGTTACAAAAATATATATAATGTACCACATGCAGTAACATTTCTACGACTGTTTAATGTCCGCCTAAGCGATGTTACGAAACAATATTTCCCAGTAATGTTAATACGAGGTCTTCGAGTAACATTACTTTAATATGACGATTAATGTTGAAGTATAGCTCTTCCGTAACATTTCTCATATGTTAAAGAGAAATATTGATATAGTATGGCAATTAAATGTTTCTATAAATATATCTACACTCATGTTTCTATTAGGATCTTTTATTTACTCCAAAAGTTCTTGCTGCATTATACAAGAAACATGATGTTGAGGTTTATCGAGACGTTATATTAATTAATATAAAACAGAATCTCAATCAGTCTTATTGAAATTGAATGTTAATATTATAATTTCATGTTACTCTCGATACATCGGGCCCCTCTGTTTATACGAATTTATCTTCACTTAATAAAATTACAATATTAACATTAAACATTAATGCCAGAAAAATATAATGGATAAGACATTTTTATAATATAACATTATAAGTCTTTTTTGTAGTTATTTTTGCAGATACATTAAAATGGTCAATCATATATCATATAGTTCTATGTAAAAACTAAATAGTAATACTATGAATAATATTATAAATAGCTATTTAAGTAAACGAAATACTTTAAAAAGTAAAATGCTGCTTACAGAAGACAATAAAGGCATTTATTGATTAAAAAAAGTACATTAAATTCCATTTTAATAAACTTCAGTATTGGAAACAGATTATGGGGCACATAAACTAACATGAAAAGAATCTAAACAAAAACTCACAACACATAAGAAAAACGCCTCGAATGCATTTTATTCCTTTGAACATTTTGCTGTTTTTCTATCAAATCTTTGTTTTGCATAACGAAACCATTCCATGACAGTTATTTCGTATTCTGTATCTGTGAGTACAATATTTCTTCTAATTCTCTCTGAAATTAAAAAAAAGACACACCGTCAAAAATAGAGATGAGAAAACTATTTATTTATATGAAAATGAGGATAAGCTGCATATTTTTATATATAACACTGTTTATAATTATTGTAAAATTTGTATTTGATCAAGAATTACTATCAATTCTAAGAATGACATTACGTGACATTGCTCATCCTTATAGCACAACAGGTAGGTTTTACTATAACATATATAGGTTATGATATACATAATACATATCTGTCTTAAAGATTTCGATGAATTGTGAAAGGATCGACATACCTATTTAGCATTATAAATAAAACTTACCTGATAATGTTGATTCATTATTGACGGGAATTTTTTCTCATCAAAACAATTGCGACGCACAATCCTAATTTGGTCTTATCCACACCCTGTCCAGTCACGATTACCGTATATTGTGAAAGAGGGGGTTCACAGGTTCACGCCAACTCGTGTATGCGCGGTGCGAAAAAACTTGTGATGGCAAGCGATACTAACTACCCACTAACATGATTATTATAGGCTACAAAAAATGTTAAAAAATTTCATCACCATTATTTACTTTTATAAAGAAAATTTGCTCCATTAGTTTTGTGTTTTCAAAATTCTAAATTTGCAGAAACATATACATTTACGTACCTATCTTACACTTAAAACACACAATAAAATGTAAATATGTTAATGTTACAAGGGCAAATGTTGTAACATTCCTTGTAATGATTCACCTTGTAAGTATGGCAATGTTACAACTAAATATTACCTCAACATTTCTGACAACAAAGTCTTTGTTTTTGCAACATTGTTTTAAAATATTTTTTCCTGATTACATTGAAATGTTACTGTAATGACCTGCAATATTTCTATCATTATTTAATGTTGCTGCAAAATTTCAGTAACATGTTTTTGTTTAACATCGCTGTCTAGTAAATAATGTAATATTACTGGGATATCTGCAACATTACTTGCCAAGTGGGTTGGAATGCAGATAGGTGCCGGAAATATTTTTTTTTACAATACATACAACTTTGATTGCTATTAGTTATTTGAATGGACGATCGCAAAGGTTAAAGTGTGTTCCACATTATCAAATCAACGTACAACAGTTCGAGGTGTTCTCCAAGGTTCGATTTTGGGACCTGTTCTCTTCAGCGTATATGTTAGTGATTTTTTTAAACATCTTAAATATTCCCAGATGCATACTATGTACGCTGACGATACGCAGATTTATCATAGCTTTCTTCCAACAGATAGTACAATTGCTTTGGAACGTATTACCTCAGACTTAACTAAATTACATGAGATTTCAATGATGCACTCTTTGAATATAAACCCGGTTAAATCTGCAATTATGGTATTCGGAAATAAAAACAATCGTCTTAGGTTTATAAGTAATTTTAAATGTAGTATTGCAGGTGTTACAATTGAACCGTCTGATACTGTAAATAAGTTAGGTGTATCCTACCCAAGAAACCAAGTTATGTATCAGGTACATCGCTGCGATGTAAATATGTACATATCGCAAGCCTGGTGATCACTAGATATATCGATGCACAACCGCTGATACACGTTGTTGCACATATTCTAACCATTTCTAGACCTAGACGACATAGACAAAGAATTTGAAGAAGGTGCAGAGCGGGCTTTGGGGTTAAGAAATCTCTAGTGGACGCCACATTCAATAAAAAGCAATTGTACCATGCGGCAGAATTGTGACAACACAGAATAAAAATACGGAGGTTGATGAATCTACACAGTTTTACACTCTTTCCGGTGTTCCCTCGCGACCATCCGTTCAAGGAGCTCCATTCGGAAGTTAAATGGTTGCTCACTAAACGGATGGAATAACAGAGATAATTTGCTTTTCATAGGGGAAAAAACATCTTTAACCGAGGCAACTCTAACTCCGTAAGGACCAATTGTCTCTCTTATGCAGTTTACTATTTTGCAATAAATGTAAAAGTTTCCGAAATGGAGAAATTTTAACTCCTACTGCTGTTATTAAAATGAATAACGATGTTGTTTCCCCCATATGTATGCAATACTACTTCGTATCAGATAAAATTATCTCCGTTGCTAATGGCAAGTAACTCCACTTGGAAATAATTACATCCGCAATTAAACAAACGTTAACTCCGTTTCGAATTATTTCATCCTTTACACATGAATTATTTCCGTTACAGAGAAGAGAAAATCTCTCTAGTGAGAAGGTTTTTAACTCTATTTTATGTTACCTAGCCCCATAGTAGCTAAGGTTTAACATCATATGGGAGTAATCAATGAGGGCTATTCATGTGGACAGAAGCACCCTTGCCTCAGTGCATTTATTCTATTATTTATCATTAAAAATGCATCAAAAATGTCGTGCGAACCCTCAAGTTCTTGAATTATTTTTGATATATTCCTAATGATTTACTAGGATAACACACTAAGCACGTCTCTCTCCGTCACAGAGCAGTCGTCATTGGAATTGCTTTAATTTATCCATAATATAGTCGCTTCTTCGGTTTGGTCCGATCGTGGGTTGAAGGCACGACACAGTTGAATCACCACGGATTCAGCAAAACAAACGTGCTTTTATTCAGGAGGCTAACACCTAGAATGTAGTGGGGGTCAATTAAAATATGATAATCGTAGATTGAAATTAAATAAGGATGCACAAAGTTTCGTACCTGCTTTATCTACATCTGCCCTGGTGATGTTTGCTCC
The DNA here is from genome assembly GCA_004143645.1 of Protaetia brevitarsis. Lineage (NCBI taxonomy): Eukaryota > Metazoa > Arthropoda > Insecta > Coleoptera > Scarabaeidae > Protaetia > Protaetia brevitarsis. The sequence continues at coordinate 37,165 of RXPK01000104.1, forward strand.
CATAACTCTTACCCATCTTTTACGATTTCGTACTTACTCTGATGTGTATTTTATAAATTTCAGCACAGTGGCATCCGCCATATCCTTCTCCATTCTCGAACTATTGCAAAGTGACTACGTCCGACTGTTGCACATGCGCTGCACTAATATCGCTTTAATAAATGCGCATGCCCTATTGCAAACTTGCAATTTTCAAATGTTTAGGAAACAGTACGATTGGAGAACAAAAATGTTCCAATCGGAGCTATCCTTCCCTTTTTGCGTTGAGGTATTAGAAATAGAACATCTGTTAAGAAACAAATTATCACCTCCGTGAAAGAGAGAAAATATAATGCAATTTAGGATATTTGTTCAACATTTTAGGCTTAAACGGTAGTTAGATGCGGAGAGAAAGCGGAGATTATTTCTTCCTTGAAAATCGTGTTAGAAAGCGGAGTAAATTCAATCTCTCCGTTTTGTGTGAGATTTGTACAAAACCGAGGAAATAGTTTCTGTTTTAGCTATGGCAACTCTTTTTGAACAAAAATATTTCCCCAAAACGAGAGACCCCTATTTCCACTCCTCAATGTTTACCTGTGTAGTTATGTTCCCTGATGTTTTATATCAGCTACAAACAGGCATATAGAATAATAGATATCGTATTCATATATCTGTCTTACATCCTCACCATGTTAATCATTGTTATATACCAGATACATAGAATTGTTATATAGTTGGTGTTTCTGTATCAGGTCCATTACAGGCATATAAATAAAAGATATCGTATTCATATATCTGTCTTACATCCTCACCATGTTAAATATATAATATGTGTTATATACCAGATACATAGAATTATTAATATAGTTTGTGTTCTGTATCAGGTACATCGCAGGCATATAAATAAATAGATTATCGCATTTACATCACTATTTCTCATCCTGTACGTCAATATATCAGAAGCTTGCCTTTGAATCAGGATTCTCTCGGATGACATTATATACTATCGGATGACAGTATTTGTAGATCTTAAAACACTACTTTCCTCTTGAAGCTTCAATTGAACAAAAGTTAACTCCAAATCTTCTCTATAGAATAATGTCCACATCTACATTATTTTTATACCAATAAAGTGATAAATACCGTTCAACATACCATTGATCAACCAAAACAAGTAATATGAATTTAAATTAAAGTTTTATGAACCGCTATGTATAGATAAAACTCATTCAAACGTGTTCAAAAGCAATTTGTTTTGTTCATCTTGAACGCTGAAGTTATTAGTGATACTTTTAGGATACACTCGAAAATATTTATTGATTTACCAGGTCGGATGCAATTACGCATACGCATTTGCTTAAATAAGTTCATTTCGATTTCCAGCGACAGTAAACAGCGTTAGCGATTGACCTCAGAAAAACAGCCGGAAAGCGTTGTGTTGACGTCGCAGTGTATTCCGGTGACTAGTCCGGACTCCGGTGGCTATCGCTGAAGTTGGCACATTAATTAAGGAGGGAGAACTATTTGCCATGTCCGTTTGACTCTACCCCAATTATCGGACTATAACGCGCCTGCATGGCGTTGATTGACGCCCAGTACGAAATTGAAACTATCCCATATTCTCTCTCTCTAAACGCGCATACTTGCGTCCCTCTCTCACTACTTGCCGCCGTATTACGTTGTATATATGAATTTCTTCCGGAACAATGTTCAGCCCCTCGATGGTCTGACACTCATTTATTTCGGCTGTTCCGACTGAAATACTTTCGACTTGAGGCTCCAAATGCCGACATTTGTTTGTGGAAGGGGTCGAGGAATTCGTCAGTTGAAGCCTGGTATTACTTATATAAGAATGAAATTTGTACGCCAAAATATTTGCCTCTGTAAGTTGTGTTACAATTTTCAATTGGAACGTATGCTTTTACATATGGTACATATAGCAAAGTATATATTTAACATTCACAAGATTTTATCACACTCCACACCAACATTAATTCAGAACAATGGTATCGGTAATTCACAAATTTTGTAATAGAGTTTAAGAAAACTTTACGGCAAACGCTAATACTAAATTTGACATCAGTGCACATGCGTGTCATTTAACGTGCGAACTAGGCAGCATATGGCACATAGTAAACATAACCTGATTTGGTTCATTCGCAGTGGTATATAATAATAATAATAATAATAATAATAATAATAATAATAATAATAATAATAAACAGAGGCAATCTGAAGGCGAATCTCAGTTGAAAACTGTTGTTTAACCTTCACACAACAACTAGAAATCACACATAACTACAATGCCTAAAATAAACTCGATGACGAACAGATAATTCAGTCTATAAGACAAATCAAATGTACAATATTACAATATTGTTGTTAATTGTCTTAAAAATTAAAAGGCGACCACACAGAAAGAAATATTTATATTGAACAAATATATAGAATCAATACAAATTAATATACAGGTAAAAATAAATCTGTCATACCCGTCGATCAGTTATTACCTGCATGGATGCATTTGATTGTTTTTATTGTTTATTGTAAATATATTATTTTATTTAACATTTACATCTGTTTAGTTATTATAAATTCCATTATATCAATGGAATCTAATTCCCAGATTTGGCTAGACTTGACATCTAATGCTGAAACAGAGAACTAATTATTTCAGATCATTCTTATGTAATAAACTTTATAGTTACAATTACACACCTATATTAAAACAAATAAAGGAAACAATAGATCTTTCAAAATACTATTTTTTACTGCAAAAAACTGCAACCATTTGTTCAATACCTTAAAAATATCGAAGATAAAATACTTATAAACGAAGGCCATGAATGTGTATCAACGCAAATATAATTACCGACTGTCATTTAAAAAGTGATTAGTTTTAATATACTGTAATGTTTTCGGAGTCCAAATTGTTAATGTGGGCGATATATTTAATAAACTGTGTTTTATTTCTAGACCTATAGTCTAATAAAAATAAAATAACACTACCAAAACATTTATTAAACTAATTCACTAAAATACTACTATTTATTTTCACCGTTCAGGCTTCGTTTTTCGCTATGCACTTTTCGATACAAAACTGACTTGCTTCCATACACGTGCGTGTTTATATATATATATATATATAGATTTGGCGCGCTTGGTTCTGGATCTACCTTTTCCTTGAATATTTCAGAGTGCATTCACACTAGAAATTTCGATTGCGATCTATGCAGCAAACAATAGCGCTCTTTATGAGCAGCTTCGTGATCTCTACTTTAAAGAGATGGCGCCATCTGCCGGCGCAACAGGAAACCCAAATTCAAAATTCGAAAATGATGATGATATCGAAATTGTTATTGATATAATCATATATTAGAGGTTAACCTTATTTCAAAAAATATTATTCTTGAAAATAGTGAACAATTTAAGGGGATTGTCTTTTAAAATGAATTGGAATTTCCATAGTGAATGATTTAAATCCTTACGCTGACCTGTTAATCGTCGAGAATTTTCTATAAAATTTCCTACGAAGAATCCCGGCCAGAATACCATTCCATGCTATTGACCGATACGGGGGCCCGTCAAACCGAGTCCAACCTGTACCCAGAGAATTGCCTGTCCATTCGTTTAGAGTGTGCCCGCTCGCAGTCATCAAGTTAGTATTCTATCAAGTATATCCCACCTAAAAAAGAAAATAATTAATTAGTTTCAATTCAATATTAACCAGAAATAAGATTTCTATAATTACGTTCACTATACGTTCATTTTGGGGTTAGATTTAAAGTACTTTCATTTTAACATTCATCAGTGAACAAAACCAGTTTTGTTCAAAGGAATCATGTTCTATTTGAAAAATTTAATGTTGTGACTTATGGTTATGGATGCGTTCTTACCAGTTTTGAACATACTGAACCGAAAATGTACCACAAGGGAAAAGGGGCTGCAAATCGTGATCACAAATCTCGCTGTTGTGGGGATAAATCACAATTCACAAATCATATTTTTCAAATAGAACATGATTCCTTTGAACAATACTGGTTGTGTTCACTGATCAATGTTAAAAAGAAAGTACCTTTAATATGAACACCTTATTTTAGTTATCTTTAGGAAGAATTTTTAATATTAAAGGGTGCCTCAAATCCACAGGTTGTCTGTGATAAAATAGTTATTCTTAACAAACATCGATAACCCAGATCGTAGTTTTCTAATAAGTTTAGTTTCTACTATTTAATAAATTTTAAATTTATTCTTTTTATTTCGACGTTGCTTTAACCTCATTCATTTAAAGTGCCGGAACAGTTTGAACACGTATTTTTTGTTAAATAATTGTTTTTTACACTATTTACGAATTCCAACAGTACGTACCTGTTGATTTACGAGTCCAAAAGTGGCTATTCGTTTAGCAAGCCGCTGGATTACTGTTTTCTCAAGGCGATTTAGTAATTCTAGAATGTCCCGGCCATCACAGTAGAAGGTCACTTTTGACATTTCTTTCATTATCAATAGTTTATTTTATTTTATTGGAAAAAAAAAAAGAAAAAGAAATGTATCGGACAAGCAATGAATAAATAATTGAAAAACCTAAATTTAATAATAGAATACTTTAATTGTACTGAACTAAATAAAAAAAATGTTGAAATCCTCGGGCATTTGTTCTGAAAAATAGACACTACTATTTTACATTGTACTTAATTCAGTATATTGCCTATTAATCAGATTTTTTGCTGAAGATATAACGAAAATACTATGAGTCTTTGACAATAAGTTAATAAACTTAATGGTCGCATTTAATCACCGTCAAATGAACGACGTCGAACTGACGCCATGCTATGGTGGTTAAACAGGAGCCGACCGACAGGTTAAAAACCCTAATTAAAGTCAAAACAAATTAAATCAAAGCGCATTTGACGTTCGACTGATGAAGAACCACATTGCGAACGGTGATAGACGCTTCGGGACTTCGAACATATTCTACGCACTCCCAGGACAACCCTATTTCCGGTCGAAGTATGCGTTTAATGGGTCACTTTGATACAATGACGTAGTATATCTACACGTGTCCGGCTACTGGCAGAGTTTCGATCGTGCGGAGTTCTCCTACGCCAAGTATCCGCATGAACAGTTCGAGATGAATTTATAAAAGTAGAGTTTTATTAGTTTTAAGAACAGAGACAGACGTTATTTATGGCATATTCAGAATTACCGCTTTTACAATGTTGTTTCTTCATGTAGAAGTTACAATTTATTTTGAACAATGTCATTTCGAAATAAAATTTGGGAAGACACCACAGGATTTCAATTTTAGGAATCTGCCCACAAGGCAAACATTTCTTAAGGATTTGTAGAATATATGGAATATTGACTATATCTACAACACTACGCCTTTCGGCTTTATAATAATCATAATAGTGCGTTTTAATCACTTTCCATTGAATCCTCGGTATGGTGACAGAAACTCAAACAAGTATACACAACATAACATGACAAAGTTTAATTGGCAGTCGCGAATCAGACTTCAGACAACTCGTTCTTGTCGCACTAACCCTTGCACATAAATTGGTTGGAAACACGCTAAAGTGAATTCCCTTTGTACACATGACCAATCAATCGCCACACATACATGTCTGTATTGTATGATGAACTGTTGGAAACAGTCACTTCCATGATGTTGCAACTAACTGCGACTAGAAATGTCATTAATCGGTTATTATTATATTACAGTTGACAATTAATTCATTGACATGTTGCTTAGGTAATTGAGCAACGCACGACCTGCTTGATAACTTAGACCAGCGCTCGGCAAGGTGGCCCGTAGGAGCTAACTGTTTACATTCCCCCGCCCAACTAATTCAAGCGTTTTTGTAAGTCTATCGACGAGAATATAACATAGACTCGACACAGAGCACATTGAGTCACTGAAACGTAGAGCGTTGAGTTAAATATAATGGATATTTCGAGCGTAAACGGTCGTGTTTCTTTACATAAAATGGGAAGCGCAATTTTTATTTTCCAAAGCATATCTGGGCATAATGAGTGCGTTATTTGGCAAGATAATACAAGTACGTAAAAATTTCAATTTCAAGCGACATTTTGATCATTTTTATGAAAGATTGTTTGTTTTATTATTTATTTGAGAATTTCTATTTTATTTGTTGACGTAGGTACATATTTTATTTTTGTTAATTATTTATTATATATTTTTGATTTGTCCACATAGCTTCTGCGATATTTCTAGCCAGTTTTGTTTTATTTTTACGAAAATGTATTTTTTGTTAACTTATCTTTTTAATAAAATTCAAAAAAAAAAAAACAAATGAAGTTTGCTGTTTCTATAATATGTCATCACTATTTACATTTTAGAAATATGAAATGAAATACATATTATTTTTATATTACAAGTGCTGCGTTTATATCAGGTTGTCCAAGGTCGATGACATCGTAGAGGTGTATGGAATCATAATTAATTACAATTTTTAATAAGTTATTGATAATGAACTACGTCCTTAAAATATTTTGACCATTGGAAATTAGCGCTTCTTGCTAAATTATGTAACAAACTGTTTCAGTTTAATCATTCAAATTTACATTGATTGAATGTTACACCAGATTCCGGTAAGTAGCGACATCTGCATGACGTTTGAGAACATGAGAACTACTTTCTTGACACGTCAAAATGATAGTAATGGAGGACACAGCTGATTACAACCTGGTTTATATCAAAACTAAATAGTATAAAACTATTAACCAAATAATTATACAACTGAAATAACTAATAAAATGTGAAATACAAATTTAAAAACTTTAATAGGTCGGTTTTTAACGAAGCAAACATGTTCTTTAGAATAATTGTGAGTGATTTTAACTTTGGTACTTGTCGATGTAACATTCATTTAAATTAAATTGACATTTTTCTGTCACAATCCTGCAACCGAAGGGTAAGCAATTTTCCCAAAAAAGTCCGGTAGTGGCGCCAGTGGTGAATACGTGCAACTCATGATTCGACCAGCCAGCGCCGGCGGCCGTATAAAGCAGGACATGGAGCAACGTATAAAGATATGGACAGAAATGGACATACTTGAAGATATTGCCGATCAGGAAATAACAAACGAAATGCATTGAGATAATTGTTTTTTTCCAAGTATTATAAAACGTGCCAATACCTTGAACAAGCTGAGTCTCAAAGCTGAAATTTTGACGCGGTTATTTTTATTTAGTTCTTTTTGTTCTATATTCTTCAAACCATGCTCGAAACACTGTTGAGTTTCAATTTAATCCTCGACCAATTTCACGAAACGGTATACCTGCCTCGTGCAATCAAACAATTCCCCCTCTTTCAAAGTCAGACAAAGCGTGGTTTTAGTTTTATAAGCAGCACTGCATAGACAATTTGATTTTCGATTTAGATAATTGGGTGAAGATAATATTCCATCGATAACACTACAGAATAAAATAAAATTTACATCCATTCAATATTTGTTGACACTCAAGTTTTGTATGAACTTCAAAATATAACAATGGTTTTAGGTACAGTTATTGGCGAAATAAAACCAACCTACAAATTTTCGCTAAATGTTCTATGTAATAATCATTATAATAAGTGGGCTCATAAGAGCACTTTTATAAGCGTATTAAAACACTCGTCGAACTTAACAACAAAGCAGAATAGGAAGCAGCAACACCGTTTATTATATTATAATACTGACCGCTTTTTAGTACGCAGTAACTTCACCAACAACGCGGCAAGACAGATATACCTACCTGGTAAATGATGTTAAAATTCCCGGTACGCCAAGAAATACTTTACGGTAGCAATCTTTCTCGTACATGGCTCAACCGTCATAGTAATAGTATTGTTAGTTATTGGTCCCTGGAGAAATTAAACGTAGTTGCGGCGGCAGATATGTCCACAACTGAGGTCACACACGTCCCCAATGGAAAATTATGACTTGTTGATGGTAAGCGCTGACATAGTTTTTTATTGTGTCTCGCTTCTCTGTAATATTCTCTATGATTTTGTTGCATCGTTTAATTTAATGCAGTGATAATTTAAGTCATTCATGCCGTATATAAGAAAACTAATAGAATTCTGATCCTTAAGAACATTCTGCTTGCGTCAATTTAATAGTTACGACCCTAACAAAGAACTTTTGAAAATGATAATATACATCACCCACATAGCCAAATTTAAATTGCCCGTAATTATTCCTAGTAACTTCAACATTGAAACATAAAATTGCCCACTATTTTGTACCAAATTAATAGTTACTTTAGAGCCTTTACGTTGAATTCACCAAAAATAGTGGCGGAAAATTTAAATTTGGCTATTAGGGCAGGCTATTGAATAAAAAAAAAATGTCATAAAATAGGTCTTATTGCGCCTATATACGATTGGGAATTTGAGACAATATAGTATTAATACATAAAAGAGAACATTAGAAAATATATGACAATTATAGAAACATACGTACTGCTGTGTACTGATTGTACAAAATGAACTTGCAAAAATGAAATTAAAAAAAAATGAAAAATTAAAAATTAAATTAGCTAGCTCAACGGATAAAAATTTAAAAGGCGCAAAAGAACAATTAATCTCAGAGTTGCCCTCGCGAATCAAAAACTTGAATCCAACCGCGAAAAGTAAATTGTGGGTGAAAGAAATCTGACTTTCTTTACTCCAAAAATTGAAAAGGTTTAAATAAAAATAAAAGAACAGTATTTTTAACCCAAAGACGTAAATTCACAATCAAAAATTTATTATTAAAAAAAAAAGAAAAAACAAGTTAATTACAATTTTGCAGAAAAAAAGAACCCTGAACAGAGGGCTCTGGCCTAAATCAAAAACTACATTTGATTCTAAATTACAATAGGACAATGCTATTTCCTATATCAAAGCAAAGGATTAATTTGTTCAGGAAGATAATCGTAATTCTATCAATATCAATCCACGTGGTCTCAAATTAAAACAAACTAAATTAAACGTGGACAATTACTAGTAATTAACAAAAGAAAAATCTAAATGCAAGCACAAAGCTTCTACTCACCCAAACCGAGGTAATTGAAAATTAAAAACGAAACAATAGATTAGAAAAACGAAAAATTAACTCTTTAAACTAAAATATCTTCCCGAACAAAAATAATAAATGATTTTATATCTATAATGTGTACACATCAATATAATAACAATTATTATTAAGCGAATTCCGTGATGGACAAGAATTTTCGTTTTATGCGAATCAAATCTCTATATCAAAAGTAATATCAAAAGGGCATCAACGAAATTTAAAAAAAAAACATGTACTCACGCGCTAACGTCTACCAAGGAACTGAGTGTTTAGGTTGAACAATCGTATACATACAAAAAACCTACTCTCGACTACGTACAACGCAGCCGCACAATTCACCGAAGAAAACTATTAGAATAAACATTGAACAATATGTGCAAATAAAAGATATCTTAAAGAGTAAAAATAAATTTGAAAAAACTTAACACAAAAATTAAATAAATTAAACTATCAACTCTTTAACTAAAATTATATAAACTAAACATTATTATGAAAATTTTTCGAAACAATGATTCAGCAGAAATCATGACAAACTTAAAATACGCTCGCAAAAATGTGAGTGGGCTAATCTACAGCATTACGTACCTTTCATTAAATAAATTATGTCTTTCCTTCCTGTTTGAAGCTTGCTAGAACAACTCCCATGCATAAAGGCGGGAATAATTTCACGCTCAATCAGATTACAGAGAAAATTGTTGATTCGAGGATTAGGAAATTCTTAGAGACAGAGGTTTTGCTCTCTACTTGAAAAATATTAAACAAATTACTGCGACCTATCCAAAGCTTTTGATTGTGTTTCCCACTCTATTCCTCTTTCCAAACTTGAAAGATATGGCTTTACAGGTAAAGTTAATGATTGGTTTCGCTCATACTTATCTGATCGCTGTCAATATGTAAGCTTTAAGATCGGTAACGACTTCGTTAGTTAGCAGAGTCGTGTGTGGTGTGCTACAGGACTCGGTGCTGGCACCAACGTAGTTTTTAATATTTTTAATGTCCTGGCACATATTATCATCTTCTTGCAATATACTCTAAGTGGGCTTTCACACCAAAGTAGCATGCTACGTGCGACTTGCTGCCTGGTAGCAGAAAATATGCTGCTTGTTTTGAAACGTATACTACTAAATGAATGCCTTCTCACCGAAGTCGCGAATCATGAATGCGACGTGGCAACGTGCGACGTGCAACGAGATTCATAGAGCAGGTCCTATATTTTTGCTAGTTTGCGACTTTACCTATGGGTGCATAGTTGTGAGTTAATTTGTGTTTCCAAAAGTTTTTAATTAATTACGTGATGTCCAACAAATGCTTACCAGACGACGAACAATTTAACATATCTTTTGTGCAGGCGATTGAGAAACACCCTTGCCTCTACGATAATACATTGAAGGCATACAGCAACAGAAATGAACAAGACAAATCTTGGAAGCAAGTTGCTGGGTTGTACTTTTCAACGAGTAAGTGAGTTCTATAGCGGCCGTACTGTTTATTATCACATACCATACAAACAATCAAAATTCGCGTTCTGGGAAGGAAAAGGAATTAGCAAAGAGAAAACGTTTACAAAATTTAGCATTTTTATTTTTCAATTCTCCTTTATCTCCATTCAATCTCCTTTATTTATGTACAAACATTGTTTTGCCATGGTAATGCATTTGCAGGTTTCGTAAAATAGGCACATAGCCTATCTCGTAAATCGCCTGCTTCTGTTTTGTTGACGTCCATGAAGCTCTTGTTGTAGGGCTGGTAACACATTGTAAGCTGAGCCAATGTCTTGATCGTTGGGATTTGAAAACCGACCATCGTGTTTCCAAATAAAGTTGTGTAAAATACACGCGGCTTTGACAATCTCGACAACTTCTTTTGGCCTACAACCTATTTGTGTCTCAAAAACGTTTAATTTTGAAACAAGCATTCCAAATGCACACTCAACACTCTTGCGAGCTCTAGAAAGTCTGTGGTTGAATATCCTTTTAGGGTTTGTTAATGTTCTTCTGGCATAAGGTCGCATAATATGCTTATGAAGGGTTAATGCTTCATCTCCTACAAAGAACATTGGAAAGGTGGAATTACTCTCATCATTAGGTAAAACAGCAGGCGGTGGAATGTTAAGCTGATTTTCGGTAAGTGCGTGGAAAAATCCGGATGATTTAACTACGCGACCATCACTATTCTTACTCTTAATCACCAACACGTATAAAAGTCAATAAACCATCTGCCTCAGAACTTGCCATGAAAACTATGGAAAAATAGCCTTTGTGATTGTAATAGGCAGAACCTGATTTTATGGGACATTTAATTCTGATATGTTTGCCGGCTAAGGCGCCCAAACAGTTTGGCATATTCAACAGTTCATAGTATCTGTCAGAAATCTCTTTCCATTGCTCTATTGCAGGTAATGCCCTATACTTGGGTTGCAGTACCAGTCCACAATTTCTCAGCAGTATCACCAATAATGCTACTTATCGTTGTCCTATAGAAGTTCTGGAATTTCTGTGGATGCATTTGCAGCTGTCGGGAAACAATATACGCACTATGTGTATCAGCATTGTCTCGTAAATACGGATGAACCCATAATCTCCTTCTTCTTTTCCTTTTTCTCCTTAATATAACCCCTGCAATTAAGGCAATGGTATCGTCTTCTCCAGACGACATTACGAAATCAACTAAACTCCACACATCGAGAGAAATTTGCATGTAGCATCTAGCAGACTGTGCGACTTTGGTATGAAAGCGAATTTAGATGACGTACGATGCGACGTGCTTTCTGCTTCCAGACAGCAAGTTGCAAGTAGCATGCCACTTTGGTGTGAAAGCCGCCTTGGAGTCATAAAACAGAGTCTTGGTGAACATATTTCAAGAACAGTATATTTTGCTCTTTTTAAGTCGCACATGAGATGTTACCTTCCTTGCTGGGGTTTCATTTCTAAAACGAACTTATTAGAAATTTTCAAATTGCAAAAGCAGATAGTGCGCGTGGTCGGTGGAGTGTTTCTTATTCTTCAATGAACTTCTTTCTTTCAAACAAGATTCTCCTAATTTAAAAGCTGAAACAAGCTTTCTACTCATTTGTTTAGATAAGTAGTTTACTAGTCTCTCTTGCTTTATAAAATCGTATTTCTACAAAAAGTATCTATATACTTCACCAAATTAATGCTTTCTCTTATGTTTTCCCCAAACGGCTCGCAGGCATTCAAAATCATACTTTACATCCGGCTTCTGATTTAATTCGATTAAATTCAATTTTATTACCACTTCTAAACCGAAGTAATGGCAGACCTGCAGGCGCACACAGTACGCCACATATATTTAACATTCGCACGAACACTGAACGTGTGCAGAGCAAGCGATAATGACGTTATTTAAAATGTGGACCGAAATTACTACCACAAGATAATAAGCGTAATTAAGAATCGGTAGGAGAGCGCAACGCAAACACCGCACGGCTACCCGTTGGGTGGCGCTCATGTGCGCCCGTTACTCCGATAATAATAAACCCATCGGAAGCGTGTAATCTACGACATTACGAGGCCCGGTTTACGACTAGCCACTGAGCTTTTCAAACCGGGGCCAATTTGCAATTATAGTTTTTGCCCTGAGCAATTCGGCGAACTCAATATCATCCGATTCCCTTCTATATCTTGGAGCGCTCTGCCGGTTTTTACGAGGAGAATCGTTGGAAACGCCTGCGACAATTACCACGACTAATGCGACAGCAAGGATGTTGATGGCGGTGATATCGTCGTTGCACCGACAGCGAAACGTGGCGAGAGTTTTACGGACGATCGTTAAGAGCATAATTATTGTGTTTATAAGCGAGCAGTGACTACTGTCGAGTTAGCGTCTCCTCCTTTAACCGAGACAATGAATTATATGTCGCTCTTTAATAAAGAGAAATACTTTTAAGTAGCTTACCTTCTAGGGAGGTTACTAACTTGAAAAAGACCTGCCAAAGCTAGTTAACCCTCTTCGTAACGTAAAACAATCACATCAAGGGTAGAGTAACTTCAAGTTACCTTATTATTCCGGAAAATTCGGATTGAAGAGTAGAAAATCTGAAAAAAATCACACATATTTCACTCTAGTGACAGTTATTAGGGATTATATTAGACGTGTCTTCACAAAAATGGTGATAGAACCGATTTTAACGATTATGGGCCAATATGTCTTTATACCATATTGATCCGTAAATATTTAAATGGGGACTAAACATATGCATAAAAACTCGACGTGCTTGGATACATAAATATCGTGGTGAGGATCGGAAACCAGACCCACCGCCCTTCTCCACTCCTGCACGCAGTCTTTCCAAATAGAATGCAATCTAATAATAAAGTGAAACCGCGATTATAACGCCCTCTAATGTCGGTGGAGAACTATTGGCGGTAGAATTCAAAAGTAGGTATATTTAATAATAGTTAATAATTAATATTATTATTATTATTTAAATGTGTGGAAATCGAAAACTAACTTATCCCGTTTTTCACGTGCACCAGCGATGTAATTACTACTGCAAAGGACAAAGAAAAAAGAATAAATGCTTATTAATTAGTTATATTTATTAAAAATTTAGGTAAAAGCATATACGAAACTAAAAATTCACGGATCCTAAAACCTAATAGCAAACCTGCAATAAATGTTCGTTTTAATAGCATATTCTATGCAAATTACTTACAAAAAAAATTAAGAAACAAACACGATAGTAACAAAGAAAAAGTCCAAAACGCAAATAAACATAAACACAGCACGTAGCATAACACACGTTCAAAGGATCAAACCGATTAACACAACAGCCGGAAGCCATAAACCAGACAATGTGACAGTAGCATGGAAAATCAGAAGTATGAAAAAATAACTGCAGACATGCTCCAGACTGTGCAAACTGATGACCAGTGTTCGTATATACCTTGATCGGCAATTCCCGGCGCCAACACGAAAAATTCCCGTTTTGACAGTAAGTTTGTTCGCGTCGCATGAACTATTTGCACTATTATACACTTTTGCACACAAAAGTTCTAAAAAGTGCATAAAAGTGCAAATAGTTCATGCGAGGCGAACAAACTTACTGCAATTCCCTTTTTTTTTGGCGGCAAATACAAACTTATGAACTTTTTTTTAATAAATTACTTACTAAATTAAAATAAATGTACCGATACAATGACAGATTCATTTTTACTAAAGCAAATAAAAAACAAAATACAAAAATAATAAAAATTTAAATTTATTTTTATTGATGCAATAATAATATTTTATTCAATAATTCCCTCTAAAACAAAACTTTTTCCCTCTAACGTTCAAAATTCCCTCTAAAAAGGGAATTTCCCGCTGATATACGAACACTGCTGATGACATTTGCCTCGACATGAAGATAGCATCTAGGCAACGTCACGGACATACGGCCAGAGACATCTATTGGTATGGGAGAATTGAGCCGCCATGACAGGTTTCCCTTTCTCTTATTAAGATTACATACCGTGGGCGGCAGTACTAATCTGGCACGCATTGATGAATGTAGGTCTCCGCTGCCATCCGCTATTTCTTCTCACCTCGGCCTTTTATTTATTTATTTTTCATTTAAAAACTTTATAATCTTTCTGGTAGTTTCTAGCGGATTGTAGCTTCCATCTTTGTTTACTAGTCCTAGTCGACGTCGGTCAGCCGATGGTCAGCTGTTAGCACTTAATTCGTGACGATGGATTCTATCGAAAAGGCAATTTATACGTGTTTTATTGTAATTGTAATCAGTTTTTTATATATAAATAGATAGGTATTTGCCACGAATGTGGTGTTATAAACGAAATAAAATAATGCGATCAAACCAAATTTTCGAACTTTTATATTCATTTTAAATTCCTATTTAGGTTGATAAACTTCAAGTCAATTATTGAAGTCACACATCACTTCTTTCTGATTCGGATGAATGCTGATGGATGATGGATCAAACAAACTTGTTAGAACTCAGAAACCCTAATAGCCAAATTTAAATTTCCCGCAACTTTTTTCAGTAACGTTAACGTAAAGGCATTAAAATAACTATCAATGTAGCACAAAATAGTAGTCAATTTTATGTTTCAACGTTCAAGTTACTAAGAATAATTGCGGGCAATTTAAATTTGGCTTTAAATGTGGGATGGCAGATTCCAGATTGGATAACTTTGTAAAATGAAATGTTGGTAGAATTCACCGTGTATCTGAAAACTACATTAATTTGTTTATGTAATTTCCTGTGCTGAATTCAAATTCGCCGTCAGTATTCCGCCGTTGTGAAAACTCACCTTATAGCATAATAAATATTATGCTAATAAAATGGAATAAATAAAAAATAATTAAAATTTGTGGTAAATGAAACATGAGGCAGCCAGCATAGGAAAGTATAAAATGAAATACAAGCGTAAGTAACTAAAACAACACTGATTCTAACGTAAATATTAAAAAGGGAAAAAGAAACAAACCAGGACGCATGATTCTAGCTGAACGCGCCCAAAATACAACAGGCGTTGATGAACACACTCGCAAATTTGACAACTGCGAAGTAACATAACCAAACGTAAACAAAACACATCTCTCAAACTAAGGCAGCGGAAACTAATTAAAATTGGTATCAAATGACACATGAGGCAGCCAGCATAGGAAAGTATAAAATGAAATACAAGCGTAAGTAACTAAAACAACACTGATTCTAACGTAAATATTAAAAAGGGAAAAAGAAACAAACCAGGACGCATGATTCTAGCTGAACGCGGGCAAAATACAACAGGCGTTGATGAACACACTTGCAAGTAGTGATGAGCGAAACGGTGATTTTCAAATCACGTCGTGAGTCGTGAATGTGATTTATAAATCACGGTGATTATAAAGGGTGATTGCGATCACTGTATTGACTCATCGATATCATATCTTCGTATAATCGTCAGTAGTGTTGTTCCAAAGCGTACTATTGTACTATTTTAGTACAATTGAATGAAACATAGTACAATAGTACCTCTTTGAATAATTCAGTACAATGTTTTTAAATAACCGATTCATTGCCATTACTCAAAAAAAAATGCTAATATTAGTATATATCACTAAGCATTAGAGGTAATGCGACGGCTTGATACACCACCTACGAAAAAAGATGCATTATATTGCCTTTTATATTTCATCTCGCTTATTACGAAGAGATTCTTTATATTTTAAAATGATTTATACGGTCTGAGTTCGGGCTTTTCGTAAACGTTTTGTCCAATATACAATCCCAGTGAGCCAAATTCAAATTTCCCCCAATTATTTTCAGTAACTTCAACATTAAAGCATGAAATTACCTACGATTTTATATTAGATTAATAGTTATTTGAATATCTTTAAGTTGACGTTACTGAAAATAATTGCGGGAAATTTGAATTTAGTTTACTGGGAAGTTCTGGGATGCATTACGTAGTTTGAGGAAATACAGACAATTTGACTAAAATTTGTAAAAAAAAATGAGTAAAATTTGACTTAAAGTTGAAAAATTTATAAAATTCATATAAGAGAAAAATATTGTAAATCTACATATTTCTCTAATGAGAACATTAACGCAAAGATTTGTATACACATTTGTTTTCAAAAATATGACAAATGGTAAATATAAAAAATGAAATAAAGCTAATTTCATTTTGTAACATTTACAATGATAAAACACTGATATAATTCTTAAAGTGAGCGAAGATTTCAAAAAAGCTATGATTTAATACTACTACCTATAATTTAATAAAAATACTTTTGTTTTTGAATTAGTACTTTAAAACTAATAATATAAATTTAATCTTATAACACAATATCCCCTCTAGTAGCAAGATTTAAATTGCCCCATAATTATCCTTAGCAACTTCAACAGAAAGACATCAAAGTAAAGATCTTATAATCTAATACAAAATCATTGGTATTTTCGTGTTTCAATGTTGAAGTTCCTAAAAATAATTGCGAGAAATTTAAATTTTGCTACTAGGGGCCATTGCACATTAGGTAAACATAAATACACATTCCTTATATAGTTGTAGATATAATATAATGATATAAAAGAGAATCAATATTTACATTTGAAAAACATAAATATATTGTAAGAAGATAACCTCCGTTATTTCCAGCTGATATAATAATATGTATGTTCATTCATCGGTTTCATATATTCCATTTTCAATAGGCAACCGATAATCACAGTTTTAGGGTCGTTAATTCACCGATATTATTTGTTCACTTGCCAATGGGCAAGCAGTGATCGTCGATTTGCTGTGCGCAGTCGCGCCTCGCCGTTGATCGTTACCGCAATCACGAATCACTGCTTTTAGAATTCTCCACTCACGGCCGTGATCCGTGGTTCTCCAATCACTGTGAAAGAATCACAGTTCGTGAAATATCACTCATCACTACTTGCAAGTTTGACAACTGCGAAGTAACATAACCAAACGTAAACAAACCACATCTCTCAAACTAAGGCAGCGGCAAATAATTAAAATTGATATCAAATGACACATGAGGCAGCAAACATAGGAAAGTATAAGATGAAATAAAATAGTAAGTAACTAAAACAACACTGATTCTAGCGTAAATATTAGGAAATTAACCCTACAAGTCCTATGCCGCAAGACCCAAAAGCAAGTAAATAGCAAATTACTTAAATACAATGCACAAAAACGTAGTTAGCTAGATGAGTAAATGCCTAAGGTAAGTAGAGATACTAGAAAAATATGACACTTGTAGAAGTAAACAGAACCAAAATTACAACAACACCTAATGAATCGGTGTCCGAAACAGCATGTAAAACAAACCTGAGTTCCAGAGAGGAGAAAAAAATACTGTAATAAGTTTTTGGGCAATAATGTTCATTTTTTGTTCAGCTAAATTTCAGATTAATTGAACTTGCCAGAATTTAATGTTTTTTTTTTTGTGAATGTCGAGTAGAATGATTCTACACCCACAATGATTTTTTCCCCGCAAAAACCACGTTGTATACGCTTTTATATTAAAAAAAGGTACATTTTTAAAATCTATACACGTGTTAAATTCTCATAACCTAATGTCAATTACTACTAAAGAAAGCAAAGAGGGAAATTTCAATAGAGAGGTCATTGAAAAAAATCTAACGTGTTCAACCTTATCAACAAGAGCGACAGGAACCATTAATAAATAACTGCAATTAACGATAAAGAAGAAATTGTTTGGAAATATCTTTCAAACCTTTTTTCAATCAAAAACGCTATTATTTTTCATTAGTATAGCAATTGCTATAACAGCTCGAATTAATTTATTTTTGTAGGTAATCAGGTGTAGACATTCTCTTTATATTTCCAATAAACCTCCATATATTGTGCCGATATAAAACAATTTCCGAAGTTCCCGATTCGCCCAATATTCCACCAGTTGGCTGGAGGTATTGATTTAGTTGGAAATTTCGAGATAATTTGAATATTTATAAGGTGCTTTGAAACTTTGTTATTTTAAATATATTTCCGATTCCAGGCGTCGATATTTCATCAAAAGTTATTTCCGCGCCCGAACCATATTACTACCAATTTGTATTTTAACTTCGTAAAAAACAATTTGAATAAAAACTCAATTTAAAATTTAAAATAAGGGAGAATCGGTATCTATCTTTTTTTTTTATGTATCCTTTCTCTGTGATCGCGATTCCGCATCGTCACCTCTCGGCATCACTATATACGACAATTCTCCTTTCCATCACGGAAACCCACGAAAATTAATACATATTTGTTCGCAGCGAATCCAATTTATCTCCTTAGCGACACACATTCCGCTCAAGGAGCGATCAACTTGCGTAATCGGGAAATTTATTCCCGTCCCCTTATTCCGCCCCTGTCCCCCTCTCTGTCAGTTGCTCGGAGCGTTAGTCGCAGTCTTCGCACTCCACGGGGGGTCCGCTCTCCCTCGACACGGATTTTTCTTCTCTCCTTTACTACCTACCCTTTGCCCGATCGTTCCTCTAACCCTCCTTCGCCACCACCCTTCGTCGGTCGCAAAGCGAGCGGTGTTTCCACGGACGCATGAGGTCGTGTCCCAGCAACACGGGTAACCAGACCGATCAATTAGGCGCAGCAGTCCGGATATTGACGTAGCTGTTCGATGTATTATTCCCTTTACCGCAATTCCAATTTAGCCCTTTCACTGTCACAACGACGTTTTAATTTGAATTTATTTAAGACGTTGTCCTCCATGCTTTGATTCCGTTTAAATTCATTATTCGCTGTTGTACAGGTTGGATAAGTTTTGGATTACGGTTATAAGAGCAGCGAAACTTATGTTGGATATCTGTTTTTAAACAAGTTAACCAGCTTTTCTATTTGTTTGAAAATTAGCAAACAACAGTTAAAGCGTGCAGCGATTTTCAAATCTTCAATGTTTTCATGTATTTATTCCGTTTTTCCTTTGACTAAGTTTTGTTGGAGTATCCCAACATTTTCAAGTGCTAAATAAAAGGTAGAACGATACAATTAATCAATACTATACTCTACTTGGCTTCGAGTTGAATCTTCTTCATGGGCCGACGTCTCGTCCACAATCGCAAGGGATATCTTCAGGTCAACAATAGAAGGAGCGGACCTGAAGAAGAAGATGCAGGATGCGGTTCCAACCCGAAAGCCAAGCAGAGTATGGTATAGACAACGACCGCGGAAATCCACGTGTTCGTTTATGGTTAATCAAGTTTTTTTTTTAAAGCTTCATTTCTTGACCATGGTATATAATTTTTAATTTCTTCTTCTTTATTCTTATTATTCTATATTCTTTATTTATAAAGCGAAACGTTGTTAGCAATCATTCATGTTTTCAATATTTATGACCTAAAAACCAAGAGAAGAAAAAATTAAAAGTTTTTTTTTTTTTTTTTGTTTCCTCGTGAGACGTAGGTACATATTTAAAGTAACTTCTGAACGTTCAAACGTACCTGCTGTCTTCCTTTTTGCCATCTATACTATTGTGCTCTTTATTTTGAAGCTATTCTGCAGATCTTGGTCATTTGTGAATTTGAATTCGCTTATTTTTTCAATCATATTTGAAAAGAGTTTTCTTTAATAATCGGAAACTTTGTATTAATGGTTAAAGGTATTTTTTGATTCATGAATCAAATAATTTACGACGGAGCAAATCCAAGCACAAATTTAAAATTGTCAAATTTCAAAAATAACACGTCACAATAAGACACACATCCACGAACGACACACACTTTTTAACATGAAATTATAAAAATTATGGTAACAAATCTGGTAAAATTTTATCGGTAAATCTTCTTTTTTTAATTGTGAAATTCAAGCGTTATTTTTGGTCCAGACATAAAATTTGTTTATTTCTTAGCTAACACCAAAAAATTTCCTCAGTCCCAGAGCAGTCCGCATTACATTAGTAGCAGTAAAAAGTAAATTAAGAATACTTATATATAATATAAATATAAATTAGCAGGAAAGGTAATATTAATTAAACAGAATGGATTGAAGGTCTTTTATGTACCATCATGTAAAAAATGTGGCAATTTAATGTATGATTTCCAGTGCACAAAAAGTTGGATTCTTGAACTCGTCAACATAACGTCACATAAAAACTAATGTACAATGACGTTGTTGTAATACGAGTGATTCAATGTACGAGTATTAAACAGTCATTAGATGTAGATGTGCTCGATAAGCAGGTGATGTTACACTCGATCTAAAAGATCTGTTTGTATCCCCTATCTTGCTGCTTACAGCTGGCCCTCCAATCCATTCCTTTAGAAATTAGATGTCAAGGGCCCCAGTCAGGTAATTCCCTCTCGATTCACATGCTCCACGTGCAACGCCTCGATGCACATGCTACGCGAGTTTCGGGGTTGTTTCATCCTGTTCCCCAAAATCTCCATTCAGAATCTTTTCCAATCAGCTTACTCAGGTGTCCTTTCAGTCTACAATGGCCTGAAAGTATTCTGTTATATGCGACATGTTCTTACTCAGGTTGATGCATTCTGTAAATCTCTTCTGTTATAAGTTCCAGAAAAATTTTTCTTTGCCTCATTCCGGAGATTTCCCAGTAACTGGATTTTCTCTGCTCCATTTCTATTTTTAGGTTTCTTCAGTATTGTGCTGCTACTTAACCCGCAAAGGGTTCAGGCTTGACAAAAAGGCATTCTAGCCCATTTTTGCGAGGTTATCCGTTATTCGTTTCCATTCCACTCCTGTGTGACCCGGAAGCCCCACATGAAGGTTACTTTATTTCTTTTGCCTAGGCTCATTTAATTTCCTGGGCATTCCCAGACAATCTTGGAATTGATTCATATGAGCTCAGCGCATTGATGGCTGCTTGACTATCAGACATGACGACAATCTGCTTTCCATAATTTCTATCCATATTGAACTGAACACATCTTTCAATAGCGTGTATTTCCGCCTGAAATATACTTGGATATTTTCCCAAGCTTTCGAAAATATATGGTTCTAGGCCCATATATTCCTATTCCAGTTCCTTCTGCCGTTTTGGAGCCATCAGTATACCATTTGATGGCAATTTCTATTCAAGTTCAAGATGGTGTTTGATTCCACTCGCTCTTGTTACTGAGATTTGTGATGAATTCCTTCACAAAGCTGAATTTTTTTAACATATCATCCCGGGGCATATCCCATGTTTGATCACAGTCACTATAGCACGTGTTATTTATACCATTTTAGCATAATTAGAGGAAGAAAAAAAGAATATATATGAATATCCCATTCTTTATACAAAAGCTTCCATATTCTGATTTCAATGGCTACCTGCACAATATAATTGTACCTACAAATCAAATATTTTTTTTTCTTCAAACCACTTACTTTGGGTGTGGGATCAGAATGGGTTACGAAGAAAAATTTACAGCTTTTCATATTTTCCGCCGTTCTCTGTAACACGACTTTAAGTTATATTTGTATATTTACTAAATACGACATTCGTAATTATCTTTATTTGATTTTTATATGTTTTCCAACTTTTCTAGACTATATTGTTATTAATTTACATGATTTTTGGGTTCTAATTCCCTCGAGATAGTAAAATTAACATTCCACTTTAGAAACTCTATCGAATATATCCGAAAGCTAACTTGCAACCCACATTATGAATATTCACCGATGATTCACGGCGCGCACCATTGAGATTGTCAACGAATTCGCGTCAGTAAAATTTTACAACTCTCAATTAATTATTATTATTCAAAAATATTATATTAATTATTAGTATCATTTATATTAAAATATACATATTTACCAATTTGGTGGCTGCGCCGGTGTATAATATTGTTATTTTATGAAAGTGTTCCAAATATCAAATATTATGATAAAGTAAGTTAGTATAATACGCGTTTGATGTCACAATTGTAATTCCTTACCTAGAATCAATTTATTTTACTGAAAAATATCTACATTACCCTAAAGTAAGTAGATATCCAAGTCAATGTTTTTTTTTCTTTTCTAGACGATATGTAGGCCGTTTCTCATATAAAATTGCCAATATCTTGAGACTACACTTCCACACCTCTTTTAAAACATTGCACCCTTTGACAGATCAGATTATTAATAACAAAGATAAATCCGTCCTGAATGGTGAAGAATGGTGTGGTGTATGCTCACATATAATGACTGCCAATCAAGTTACGAAGATAGGACTTTTAGAAACTTTGAAACCAGGATCGAAGAACACTCACCATGAAGCAAACTTAACTCGAGCAACGGATCTCTATTTAGCAAACACCTTAAAGAACACACTTTCAATATTAATGATGGTTTTCATATTAGTGTTTGGGAGCGAAACTTTCATCATCATTCACAGTAGAAAGTCCAATTCATAATGCGAGACTTCAAGCAGTCTACTTCATTCATTGCATGAATGAAGGCTTGTGCAGAAGAAGTAAATCTTTCACTAGAATGAAAGGTGCTGTAACTGTTTGTGTGGTAAACAATTTACTATTTATTTTATCATAATAGGTATTTGCCCAAAAACTAAATTGTAACCTATTATAAAAGTCACGCTGTAAACGGAGCTGCTTGCCCCTGCCTTCCACGAAATATATCCATTCATATCGTGAAAGCAATCTTGAGCCTTTATTTCATTCGTTATGTGGCTTTGCAGAGCAATATTTACTCAAAGTATACAGCGGATGAAACCATGTCCATCGCAAACACTATTTCATATCTTGCATACTACTAAGAAGGCCAATTTACTTAACAATTTAGAGGCATTTGAAATTGTAAGACAGCAAATTACTGGTAGACACCTATATCTCAATTCGTAGTTGGTTTTTGAATCTACATCGACTTTTCAGATGTTTGACAAGTGATTTTGGTTTATGTATTATCATGCTGGTCACAGTTTCCTTTCTTTTTATTCTATTTACTACTTACAGTTTTCTTTTTCTTGACTTTACGCCGGTTTAGTTTCTCACAAACAGATGGCGCAACTATTATTTTCTGAAGTATTCCTTTTAAGTAGTTTATTTTATCAATTGAATTCTAGAATCACTCTATTTGCTGCGTCCAAACTGTTTATTTTAACAGATTTTAATGAGTAGTTCGTTAGTACTCAATGTGTGTGCTTTACAAGATCTATATAAAAAAAATAAATATTTATTGTACAAGTCAATTTTATAATTATAAAATTTGACTATTCTGAATCTGTTTTTATTTGTTAGTATTGTTTTTAAAAATATTTCTTTATCTATAATCTTATCTTGTTTTAGTTCTTTCACTACCACAGCTGCAAATAATGTATTATAACATGTACTTTTCGCGGGCAAATATAGTAAAAGCTTTAACTTAAGAAACTTCGTATCTAAATAATGAAGTTAAGTTCTAATTCATTTGAATAATTTAAAATGTTGATTTTAATCTTTAATTGAGTTTTAATGTACAATTCTCAAGATTGGATTGTTTTTATCGCTTGTCTGATGATGTGCTGATTTGGACGAAATTGATTGTTTTAATTAAAAAGAATTTGTGAGAAAGTGAAACCGTTGTTTCAATGCCTTATTTCCAATATTTTTTGTTCGTTACGTACAGTTTTTATGATTGTTTAATATTGCATTATCGTATTGGCAAATAAGGTCTCGTATATTTTTCCGTCTTTTTATGTTATATCCGTTATATCAGAAAGAGAGGTCTGCTTTTATTTTCACGTTGAGGAATCGTTCAATAATAGAAAACATCCCCGATCGTGATTCGCATCGCCTCTTCCGACGTTCTAATTCAACATTTGCTTTGATTCCAAGGTGTTCCTGGAGTGCAGTGTCAACATCTCAGTTAAGCCTGCTTCACTCGAAAAACCCGTGGACCAGCGAGAACATCAAAGAAGGCGTTCTCCCTCTCCCGCCCCCATCTCTCCTCGTGGCCGTTGTCAACAGGAGATCTATTTCACTCGCGATCAAATATATATTGTGAAGAGCCGCACTGTGACGAGCAATATAATTGCCAACGGACCAGAAAAGGATTTGTACCTATACCCTCCTTGTATGTCTGGACGTGTGTATGGCGTATAGTGTGTATGTCGATATAGTCGGCGCTGGTTGGTCGGTGAGTGAATGTGAGTGTGCAATGCGAGATAAATAAAGCGAGTGGTCGACGCCGGGACTTTCTGGCCGACGTATTCGTCGCTTGCAGCGGTATAATGCTCGCTATACGTAGCCTAGGTCAGGCGAGTGGTATAATACACTAAATTCGATTTCTTCACCTTCATTTCCTATTGATAGCCCGACCGTTGTGTCGAGGGATATTTTAATATAGATAGTTTGTGCGGTAGCATTATATTTCTGTTCGATGCACGCGATGTAAGAATTCTTAACTATCTGTATACATTTTCCCTTCGTGCAATGAATTTCCGTTCTTATTACTAACGTCGTATCATTTATGCCGTATAACTTTTTTAATATAGATGATTTTAATTCTCTTTTCTGGTATTCTTGATATTGCGAAAAGGCTATAAATGGATATTAGCTTATTCGGTCATTGTATGGATTTGGTTAATTTTTTTTTTCGTAAAGTAACCTTATGGATGAGTGGTAGAAAGATCGTATGTAGTAGAGAAGGAAAATGGAGAAATTGTGAGAAGTAAATAGAGTACAGTTAAAGAGATCACTTAAAGAACCGGTGAAAAGGGTGAGAGAAGAAGATGATGGAATCACTGAAGAAAAGGACTGGATGACAGAAGGAGGAGGAGAAAGACAGAAAAGGAACAAGAGAACACCCACTTATATTGTTTATCACTATTATCTTCGGTCCAATTCCGATGCCTGATGTGTCACCTGTGTATTTGTAGGCGATCCTACTTTGAAATTCTTCTTCTTCTTTTCTATGTTTCTACTTTTTTTGTTCTGCACAACTTTGCATAATGATTCTTCTTTTTACACTTGTGACATACTTTTCCAAAAGCTGGACATTTTCTTGGTTCATGTTTACTTCCACATTTTTACACGTAAATTTGTTTTCTTTTTGCACATTTTTATCATTCCTTTTATCCTTGATTTCATCTACTGCTCTTGTTTGTACTGATTTATTTGCGCTTTCATTAGTTCGTTTCTCTACATACTTCATTTACTTTTTCTAAGTTGCATTCTTTTAACAGCAATATTTTTCGCTGTACTTGTTTATCAGACATTCCTAGGACTAACCTGTCTCTTATTAATTCCTGCTTTATATCCTTTGCCTGTTCAAATTCACAACTTCCTGCCAATTGCTTTAATTCTTCTACGTAGTGTCATAAGAACTCACCTTCTCGCTGATCCTCGTAAAGACTTATATCTTTCATATTCAATTTTTTTCTTGGATTGCACATATCTTTCACAATTCTTGTACCACCACTTTTTTAATAACTTCCTTTTCCGTCTCCGATAAAACTGAATTATTATAAATTTCAATCACTCTCTTCTCCAATACAATTTAATAGAATTGCGATTTTTACCCCATCTGGCTTCTCGTTTTTATCGGTTGCCAGCAGATATATTTCTGTTTGAACACCTGTTGGAATTTTTTTAAAATTTCATTCATATTCCCTTCAAACACCATTTGTTGTGGTACCCTGGACTCCATCTTGTCTTTTTTGTTGTTTCCTTATTCTTTTTTTTTAAGTACCCTGCGCTCTCTGATTTTTTCTTATTTATTGTTCACTGGTTTCGCAGCGCCATGTTATATTTTGTTTAAATAAATACTGTTTTATTTAATAGTTAATATATTTGCACAAGGTAAGTGAATACATATACGCCATGTCTATTATTCTAGAATGTACTCTGTACTGACGTTAGCTACAGTTATATGTATACCAACAACCTATTACAGGTGGCGCATTAATGCATGAAAGCTCGATACATCTGAGATTATAAAAGTTACCAAAAAAAATATTAAGAAAATATGAAGGTATTTTTAAGCTTCATATTTTAAAATTAGGTAGGTACACATGTACTATCTTTTTCAAACTAAATGCGAATCTAAACCTGATAAATTCTTGATTATTTATGCAACCGAAAAGAAAATACACTTAAATGTTAATTAAAAATAATTGGGAAACAATTCTGAATTACATATCTCTAGGTATAGAGTACTTATAGTTTCGGTTGCATAAGCAATCGAATTTGTAAAACTTAGATTGTTATATACTTATTCTTTTTTGCTTACTTTTGCGAGCCTCCGCATATAGGGTTTGCTACATCTATTCCTAGTAAATGTAGATAACGGAATAGCGGACTGGGAGCTCAAAGCTAGGACACAGCTCCTAAAATATGGAGTCCCCGCAGACATCCCTTCTGACACCTTTGCTGTTCATCATATTTATAAATGAACTCTCTGCTAAGGGAATGTGAAAAACGTCAAAATGTGTCTGTATGCGGACGACACATGCTTTTTACTAAGAGCGTACGATAAAGAGACAGTCATTCAACTAGTTTATGGCCAATTAACTTAAAGTAAATATTGACAAAAACTCAAAACACCTGAGTTTTTTGTCTACTGGCAATAAATCAGCTTCAGTAAAGTTCTTTGGTGTCACCATCGACCAAAATCTCAAATGGTATCACCACATAGATATATTCGTGACTAGACTAGACTGTTGTTCGCCTTATTTTCTATAAATAGATTAATGCATGTTGCAAACCATCAAGCAGCAAAAATTGCATATTTTGCAAATTTCCATTCTCTGATGTGTTATGGCATTCAGTTTCGGAGAATGTCCTCCTAAGCACCCAGGAATTCCTTCTGCAAAAGAAGGCTGTGGCGATCTTTGCAATCTGGAGATGGCGCAGAGTTGTAGGGTACGTATTTCAAGAGAAAAAAATACGTGCCCATAACGTCTGCATTTCTTCTGAGCATTGTGCTGTACGTACACCAAAATATAGAGAAATTTTCGGCAAATAATCTTCATCACAACTACAAAACAAGAACGCATGATGGAGTAAGATCACCGTACCACCGTATAGCCTGTTCCCAACAAGGTACAAATCTTTGGGGAAGTAAACTGCATAATAAATTACCTTATAGTCTTAAAGAACCACCCATTTATAAATTTATAAAGAAAATAAAGGAAATGCTATTCAATTGTTTGCTTAAGCACCTTTTTTTGTCAAGTGACTTACGGTTTTGAATAACATACCTTAAATTTAACGTTAACTCCTTAATAATTTTATTCTCGCAATCCTATACATGAAATACACTTTTACTAAACTTCGTTTTCATTTAAAATTAATTTAGGCACCCGAAATAATGATTTTAACATTTTGAGTTATTATTATAATCGCAGTGTAATACAGAAAAAATAACATTTGGTTTATTACATTTAGGAATAATTTACGACGTATCAATTTAAAATTCTATTACCGATGACAATAAATGTAGTTTTTCGAAGAGAATCCTGAACAATGAAAAGCGAGTATTTGCATTCGATTTCTATAGCTCAAAACTGCATTTACCGGCCTGAATAATTTAGGTGAGCAAAATTTTAACATTTTGTAATACCTGAAATTGAACATTTTCTTATATGGGCATATATAAAATCCGGATTCAATTTTTAAAAATGTTTTTTTTTTTGAATTGAATTTTTTACATATAAAAACACGTTAAATGCGTTGCAGATGTATTTTTTTCGTTTTCCAATTGTTTTTTCAGTGGAGTTCCAATGAATTACAAGCGTCGTGTATGACAGCATTATCATATGGAAAGCAGTTATTAAATGAAAACGCGTTGTTTGGTATAATAACTAATGAATAATCATTCGATAATAGTAGTAGTAACTCTGGAAATATTATTTTTTTTCTTTTGCTTTTATAATAGAAAAAGCAATTTATTTAATCGAAAAGTTCAAAAGATATATCACAAGACTGTTAAGCGTAAACACATGAATATTCAATCCACGCCGTGCCACATGAGATTTTTAATTAATTCGGGCGTGTCCGATATTGTTTATATGTTGCGCAACGCTGGACGATTCAAGTCTCCCATAGCGATAACTTGCTATGTGTTCCTTGAAGCTAGTTCCGATCGCACGGTTTGTTTGTATAGTGTAAGTTTTATTACAGCTACTGCATCCATTAATCCAATCATCTTCTGTCTTTCTAGAAGCTATAAATTATTATTAGAGCCATGGATTTTACCGAACAAATTAGTTAGAAATGGACATAGAAATAAGAAACCATTTTTTTTTGCAACCCCCTTTGCAATCATTTCTACGCAGGCTACTAGGGCGAATACCTCTGCCTGAAAGAAGTCGCATGGTAAGTAACCATCTTAAAACATGGGAAGTGAAAAGACTGGGTGGAAATCGTCGCTTTTAGTTTGTGTCAAAACTTCCGTTGAAGGAGTTAAATCTACCCTTGAAATTTTGAACCTTTTTAGTTTTTTTACGATTTACAGTGCTCTTTTTGTAGGAGTCCACTACCAACCAATTTTTTTCCGCTCCTTTGCAGCAAATCCGCTATGCCAGAAAAGGGCGGCAAAATATCAGGTAAGGAATCGCCTAAGTAAAAGTGTGTTTAGTAATATATAAATAAAAAAATAATGGTAACGTCGCGTGTACAGAAAGCGAATGAATTTAATTTATTTTTAAAGTTTTCTAAAATTGATTTTTAGGTACACATACATCAAATTTTATAGATCTTTAGGCTTCCTGTACATACTGCTTTCCCCCTCATCGTTCAACTAAAATTTCAGACAAAATCTGTCAATCACATATCCTTACAATTCTAAAAAAATGTTGGTATAGGTTAACCGTTGGATGAATATGACTTTCGTATATGGTAAGCATTAGTAACAACGTTTGTTTATACTATTCTTCGGATTAGTGTTTCTTTCTCTTTCTTTTCTTCCCAATACTGAGAGCTAAGCTTAAGACTAAATACCCACAATTTGTATTCGAGATCATTTTAAAAAAACACAAGTTATATTTCCTTTCATAAATAAAAAATGCAAGTTATAACTTACCAATACCACAAAAATATAGCCACAAAACGACTAACAATAAGTATTGACATGTTTTTGAAGCCCTAGCTCACTGAAAAAATGCCTAAATACAATAAACCGATAAAATATGTCACCAGGCGCGGGCTCATGGTCTATTGTAGGAATCACCATACTAACAAAAGCAATGAAAGGGGAATAACACTAGAAACGGACTCGAGTTTTTGTCTACCAGGCGTCATCAGCGCCCCTCCGTGTGTATAAACCCACTTTTATCGCTCTCACATTTCAAGCTTTACGTACACAATCACCCTCTCAGTGAAAAGAGCTTATTTTGTGCGCCCCTTAAGAGCCGCATGCCAAACTCTCACCCGCAAGCGATCGTAGCATAAAGCTGGCAATGCAGTCATTGATCTAGCTCGGATAGTTCATGGGCTATCAGCCCCGCTAGATAACTCGTATAAACGACTACCACACTAAGATCGTAGCATAAAGCTGGCAATGCAGTCATTAGAGCCTGGTGGCATTCATTCATTCATTCATTCAAGTTAGGGCGGGCACTTGATGTCCGGGCACTTGAGCTTGGTGCTCATTGTACCATCCCTATTGATTCTCTTATTTCCACTCAAGCAGCTTGGTGTTGCGACTATAAAGCCCAGAATCTGCCCAGTGGAAAACTTGAGGACCGGTCGAGCGCTCCAATAGATTTCTCCCGAAATATTTCTGTCTGAGTACCTTCAGTTCCTCAAAGGGCAGATTACCATGTAAACTCGTTTCCTCCTGTAGTTCGCATCTTCTACACCCGGTTCGGCTGTTACACGGCCCTGTGTTGTATAGAATGCCTTTTTTCAGAGGACAGTGTCAGTTACCAAACCAGCAATGGTTTTAAACTGCCTGGTGGCAATATTTTATCGATCATTTGTCGTTAATCGAGTTAGACTGGGATGATAGCCCATGAACTATCCAGCGATCATGACTGCATTGCCAAGTTTATGCTATATCATATCGGTTGCCGGTGCGATTTAGCATGTGATCTTAGGGCGCCAAAGCTGAACTCTTTTCGCGATAAGGGATGTACCTAAAGTTTAGATGTGCGAGTGATAAAGTGGGTTTTACCTCGAGAACGCTACGGATTATTCACTCCTTAATAAAATAGTATATAATAAAATTGTCATCTATTGGATACGTTTTGGCGTGCTTTAGAGATTCTTTGTGATATCCTTCTGATAGAAAAATGAAGGTTTGTTAAAGGGATAAAGAAGATTATGGTATGAAATGCAATAAAAGTTTTGTTTTTGTTTTCTTTACACATTCAAAAAAATCATCGAAATTACAAGATGGTTTAAAACCCTTAACAAGCGTGACGCAAAGCATCAATTTAAAGTTCTCATAAATTTAACAAATATACA
>RXPK01000104.1:68416-136102 GCA_004143645.1 Protaetia brevitarsis
TGAACCTAAAAAATTAAAAATACCGGGGGTTCAGGAAAACGGATTTTCAGTATAGATCCATTTTGCGTTAGGAACAAATTTTCTACAAAAATGTACAGAATTGAATACTACATAACCTAAAAAAAATTAAAAATATACGCGGCGTTCAAAAGACTGGGTTTTTCGGTAATAGATCAATTTTGCGTTCAGAAAAGAAATCTCTTCTACAAAAGTTGTACAAATTGAATACTGCATAACATAAAATTATTTTTAAAATACACCGGGTGTTCAGGAAGACTGGGTTTTTTCATTATAGCTCTATTTTTGCTTTAGGAACAAATCTTTTCTACAAAAGTTGTTACAGAATTGAAATACTGCATAACCTAAAAATAATTTAAAAAATACCGGGTGTTCAGGAAGACTGGTTTTTCGTAACGGTATTTTTCGGTTAGAAAGAAAATATTTCTACAAAAGTGGTTATCAGATTTGAATACTGCATAACCTAAAAAATTTCAATAATACCCGGTGGTCAGGAAAACTGGGATTTTCAATTATAGTCCCATTTTTGCTTTTAGAAACAAATCTTTTCTACAAGAATGTACAAATTGAATACTGCATAACTAGAAATTATTTTACAAATATACCGGGCGTTCAAGAATGGCGGGTTTTCGTTATTAGCTCTATTTTGCGTTAAGGAAAAAATCCGTCCTCAAAAGTACGTAACAGAATTGAAATACTGCACTAACCCAAAATATTTTATTACAAATAACCGCCGGGTTCAGCAAGACTGGGTTTGTTCGATTATAGCTCTATTTTGCTTTTAGGAACAAATCTTTCTACAAAGTTGTACCAGAATTGAATAACTGCATAACCTAAAATTAATTTTCAAAAATACCGGGTGTTCAGGAAGACTGGTCTTTTTTTGCGATTATAGCTGTATTTTGCGTTAAGGAAGAAATATTTTACTACAAAAGTTGTACAAATTGAATACTGCATAACCTAAAATTATTTTTAAAAAATAACGGGGTTTTCAGGAAGACTGGGTTTTTCATTATAGCTCTAATTTGCTTTTAGGAACAAATCTTTCTACAAAGGTGTATACAGAATTGAACTGCATAACCTAAAAAACATTTAAAGAATACCGCGGTGTTCAGGAAAACTCAGGGTTTTTCATAATAGCTCTATTTTTGCTTTTAGAGAAAATCCTTTGCTACAAGTTGTTACAATTGAATACGAATAACCTATAAATTATTTTAAAAAATACCGGGGGTTACAAGACTGGGTTTTCAATTAATAGCTCTATTTTTGCTTGTAGGAAAAAATCTTTTCTACAAAGTGTACAGAATTGAATACTGCATAACCTAAAAATATTTAGTAAATACCGGCTGTTCAGCCCAAGACTGGATTTTTCATTAATAAGCTCTAATTTTTGCTTTAGGAACAAATCTTTCTACAAAAGTTGTACAGAATGAATACGCCAACTAACCTAAAATAATTTTAAATATACCGGGTGTTCAAGGAAACCGGGTTTTTCGTTAATAGCTCTATTTTGCGTTTAGGAAGAAATCTTTCTACCAAGAGTGTCATAGAATGAGATGCGCAATAACCGAAAATATTTCCAAATATAAGCCGGAGTTCAAAAAAAAGATTATTTCATTAATAGCTCTATCTTGTGCTTTTAGGAAAAAATCGTTTATACAAAAGTGTTATATGGAATTCAATAGTGCATAAACCAAAATAAATTTCAAATATACCGGGTGGTCAAAAACTGGATTTTTTCATTATAGCTCTATTTTACTTTTAGGAAAAATCCTTTCTACAACAGTGTAATAGAATTGATGCTGACATAACCTAAAAAAATTTCCAAATATACGGGGGTTTCAGAAAGATTGGGTCTTTTCGGTAATAGCCTACTTTGCGTTAGGAAAAATCTTTTCTACAAGAGTGTATAGAATTGATGCGGCATAAAACCAAAAATATATTTCAAATATACCCGGGTGTTCACAAAAAATGATTTTTTAATCATTGATACTCTATTATGCTCGTTAGGAAAAAATCTTTATATAAAAGGTGTTATAGAATTCAATAGTGCATCAAGATTAAAAATATTTCAAAATATACGCGTTCCAAAAAACTGGATTTTTTCATTAAAGCTCTATTTTTGAGTTTAGAAAAAATCTTTATATACATAAAAGTGTATAGAATTCAATAGTGCAACATAAGTATAAAAATATATTCAAATATACGGGTTTTCAGAAAAAGTCGATTTCTTTCAAATATAGCTCTATTGTTGCGTTTAGGAAAAAATCTTCTACACAAAGTGTTATAGAAATCAATAAAGAGACATATAATAGAATATTTCAAATATACGGGTGTTCAAGAAAGACTGGATTTTTTCATAATAGCTCTATTTTTGCGATTTAGGAAGAAATCTTTATACAAAAGTGTTATAGAATGCATACTAGCGATAAAGTAAAAAATATTTCAAAATATACGGGGTGTTCAAAAAAAGACTTTTTTCAGTATCACTCTATTTTGCTTTGAGGAAAAAATCTTTTATACAAAGTGTTATAGAATTCAATAGTGCATAAGTTAAAATAATTTCACAAATATAACCGGGGTGTTCAAAAAAAATGGATTTTTTCATTATATAGCTCTATTTTTGCTTTGAGGAAAAAATCTTTTATACAAAGTGTTATAGAAATCATAATGCAAATAAAAATATTTCAAATATACGGGGTGTTTAGGACGACAAGTTTTCATTATTGCTCTTTTGCTTTTAGAACAAACCTTTTCTACAAAAATTGTACAGTTTCAATGCTGCTACTAAACATACGACTATAAGGGTTCTAAAGTAAAAACAAAAGAAACGCTTAAAACGTATGCACATAAACAGATGATGCTCAATGAAATGGAGACCGACTTCAAGAAACCGCCCCTCAAGTACCTTCCTCCAGCTCCTAAATGCGCCCATCTAGTAATATTAATAAAGGCTCTCTGCTTTGCCCGCCGAGGGCCTATCCATAGGCGTCGCCCTAATTCCGTGCGGTAATTGGGCGTGAAAAAATCATTAACTAAGCTTCAACGGCGACGATAAAAGGAAATAAAAGGAGAACGGGTACGGGGATGCACGGGAATAAGCGTGTATCGCGATAAGTGTTAAAAATAGGTCAAGGGAGAAAAATTCGCAGAATTAAATTTTGGAGGTGGGAGCGGGCGCTGTCGCTGAGACCGAGAAATGTACATGGCGGATACGATCGAGTGGCATTGTCAAAGTGGCAATTTCGTTGTTCGCTGCGAGGTAAGATATAGATTGAGGTGTTAATGCGAAAGACGTCTCAATGCTTCACTTACGTTTGAAACCTAAATGGGCGAGACGAAAATTACTCAAAAAACCCGATGTATATAGTGTGGTTTTCCGATAAGCATTTGATTTGACCCGATCGTGTCATGGCGTCGGTCAATCGTACGGCAAAACGATTCCGATGTGGAACGATATGGACGTAAATAGACGGCAGGGAACCAAAACAAGCGAAACGTGCACCGGGAGATGTTGGAAGCCTGGAGATTCGTTGCATTGGAAAAAGTGGAAAAATAATGTCATTGCGAGGTATAATTTCATAACCTAACGCTATGTGGCAACAATAAGCAATTAAGAAATTTAACGTTATTGAGGTTGAAGGTTCGTAATATACCCCAGTATTTCGGATTAAAATTATACAGTTTTTAAGCGAAATATTGAGCCAGGATCAAGTAAATGTAAACTTCGAACCACAAAGCGCAACGGTCGGCTAATTTCGCCACGAAAGTATACTTCCGCAAATTATCGTGAATGGTTTCGTGACAGATTTACCGTTTTATCTAAAAAGTGCCCATTTCTACAGAACGATCGATTAATGGAGTCATGTTCGACTGGCCTGTCAAAGATAAAATTAAAATTAATATGCACCTTTTAATGGTAAATTATTATTTCACCTTCTACAACTATGATGCAAGAAGATTATACATAACAAATATATATATAAATCGACCCCTGAAATGTCATTTGGGTTGTCGAGGTAGTCGATGACCAAAAAATCCGTCCGATGAAACTAATATACTTTCTTTTAATAACCTTTTAGAGCTAGATATCAAGAAATATGACAGCATCAAAAATAGACTACATCAACGATGTGCTTAAAGTTCATCGAAGCTTCTGAAGAAATATTTGACTCAATAATGACCCACTGAACATATGGCAGAAAAATGGTATTTGTGCCCGCTTGACAAAAAGAAGTGTCCTCATTTCTTATTAGCAGTCACTATCCTCCATCCTTCGATTGTATGATAACATTATCGAAGCAACGCATGATATATTTTGCCGCGCCTCTATTAAAACTATCCTGTTATATAGCCAGGATTGAGATAGCTATTTCACCAACCTATTCAGTAAATTATTATATCCAAAAAACTTACTGAGAGGGCAGAACTCAGAGTGTGTAAAAGTTATCGTAAAACGTCCAATAAGTATAAGAGCGTTTATGATCCCTACGAAGAATTGTGGAACCTGTGATAATTATGAGGTAACATCAGCTGAATGAGAAATTAGTAATTTCTAATGCCCTAAATTACTTGCATGTGAATATTATACATAAGTAAAGAATAAGTATAGAAAAATGGTGTTTTATTCAGAATAATATAACTTTACATAACAGCATAAGAATGATAAAACGCTGCACATACAAATACATCACATGTTGTGACCGTCCAAGAAATTTCGTATCAATAACTCCAAAATATTCCTGCACTAAAATAACTTCGATCAACTCAAAAAAGAAGACGCCGGTTTCTCCTATTCCTACAACGTAAAATTCCGCATCAACGTAAACAATGAAACGCGCTGCAAGCATCAGGGCCAAATCGACAGATACCTTCTAATTAACACAAATCCAGAATAGACCTTAAACAACACTTTAAACCGACGCACTCAAGTACCATAAAAACGAAAATGCAATTGCAAAGCAATAAGAAAGCTATTATGTTGCAAACGAAACAACATTCTATATGACCAGTTCCACGACAAGAGAAGAAGATAGCTTCGGACGCGATGCGTACAAAACGTATATAAGTGGTTCACCCAAAAATGAGTGCAATTGAATACATACAAATTAATAGTAATAGAAAGACATTCATTGAATTTAATTAGATTATTAAACATAAATCACAATACGATATCCGTCAGTAGCGTTAGGGCCAACATATTGGTACTAAACGAAAGAAAACACACAGCGCAATAGTAAATCATAAACAAGCTAAATATCTAAAATAAAGTAAAATAAATTGAACTGTCAAGTCATTGCCATGCTTTAATTATATACTCGACTTAAATTCAAAAAGTATAGATGCATTTAGCTCAGCGGTTCCGTGTACGACAAGACGCACGTCGGCGACCGACGGTGCCGGGTTCGAATCGCCGGACGGTGCAAGTTTTTTTTTATCGTACCTTTTTTATAATTATGCTTTCTCGGTTACAATACATGATTGCTTATTATTGAAGCCAATAAATATACAAAAAAAACATTTATTTTATGTACATTGATGTTCGGAATATTTTGGTGCACCACACAATGGTGCCAAATGCCGAAAAAAACGCTTCCAAAAATACAAAAACATGAAATTCACTTTCTAACAAATGTTTGAATGGGTTTTGTGTTTGCTGAATTCGATTCTGACAATAGGTTTAAGCAAAATAAAAATGGCGGATTGAATATAGAGAGAAAATTTTGCAAATATACGAGACATTTTGCAACAAAATATTCGTACGCAAGACGTTTTTTGAGGTCGCTAAATTTGATTCTGATATTAATTTTTGGAAAAACAAAATGGCGGACGCAATATGGGGAGAGAATTTTGAAATATAGAAGCGCAATTTTTTTTTTTAAAGTTCGTGACTTATGCGAATTTTTTTGAACCACTATTTGCGAATATAGAATCAAAAACAAGATGGCGCGACTAAAATGGGAGGAATATTATTTAAAAAATAATATTTTGCTACACAACATTGTGGGTGCTTGGACGTTGCATTTGTTGCTGATATATTGTTTGGAAGTAAGAGAAAAAAAAATAGAAACGATATAATGAGAATTTTTTTATATAAACAAATAAGATTGCTGCCAACTAAATACTTCATTAATACCGGATATCAAAACAAATTAAAATTCACAATTAATCATCAATTAAAAATAAAACCTTCATTAAAATATAGTACAATTTATTAACGATCAAGTAATAGTATTTATTAGAATTCTCATATAATTTGAAATAGATTCAACAACTCTTTAAAATTAAATACCATTCTTTTAATTGTTCATACAATCGCATTAATCATATATTATATACATGGGCATTCCAACGTAAGTGGTTCATTAAAAGTTTATGATGTTCTACTATTTACTTATATTTGAGATTTTGGACCATCATCTGTTCGATTGAAACTATAAATGGTAAAATACTTAAACAAAATATCAACTTCGGTTGACCGAAGTGGACGTCAACTTTGTTATTTTAAATAGAATGATATAATTTTTTTACATTTTTGGATTCTACGGTTTATAATATGACAGTCTCCTTTAGCTATTGCTATAGCTACATGTTGCCGTTTTTGAGTTATTTAAGTTTTATTTTTTTTTAAGTCATAATCATTGCATCATTGAGAAATTAATATCTCGGTTAATTACCGCAAATAGAGACTCCCAATTTGCTAATGTTATGAATGCAGATGATAGCTCTACGAAATGGTGCGCATACTTCGCATTCTAATATACAGATTGTTCAAAACTGAGTAACAAAGTGACATATTTTCGAATGCAGAAAACTCAATTTCTTAAATAGAACAGCCTGTATTTTAATTTCGAAATTGGGAGGTAAACATAATCCCCTTATCATTTTGTATTAGCACTCCCTATATCTATCTTAATAGATTTTGAGATATGAAGAACTTTTTGTAGAACAATCTAAGTAGCTTTAGGTTTAATGTTCGTAGATGGCTCTAAATGGGGATTTATGTCAAATTCATTGTCTAAACCATAAGTGTGTGTGGTGTATGCCATCGTAATTACATTTTTGAACAATACAATATAATAGATATTAATGACAATTGTAATCATACCATTGCATTTGATGCTGATAAATATTGTTTGGAAAAATAAAATGACGGATAAAAATGGGAAGAAAATTGAAATATAGGGAAAATCGTCAATTTATTTTTTAAAAATTGTAACTTATTGGATATTTATAAAAGGGAAA
Source organism: Protaetia brevitarsis (assembly GCA_004143645.1). Classification (NCBI taxonomy): domain Eukaryota; kingdom Metazoa; phylum Arthropoda; class Insecta; order Coleoptera; family Scarabaeidae; genus Protaetia; species Protaetia brevitarsis. The sequence goes on from RXPK01000104.1 coordinate 75,680, forward strand.
TAGGGAAATAGACAAGGATAACGCATAACGAAAAAGGGAACAGGGAAAAGGAATAGAATTTGATTACAGCTCTATTTGTTGCTTTCAGGAAAGAAGTCTTATCTACAAAAGTTTTCTATAATTTAATGCCGCATAACTAAAAATATATTTGAGTACACCTGTTCCCGAACACTGGCTCTCTGATTAAAGCTCTATTTTTGGCTTTTTACGAAAAAGTCTTTTCTGCAGAAGTTTTATAGAATTTAATGCTGTGTAACCTAAACTTATTTTAAAAATATACGGGTGTTCGGGAAGACTGGGTTTTTTTCATTATAGGCTCTATTTTTACTTTTAGGAAAAAATTTTGTACAAAAGGTGTACAGATTCAATGCTGCATAAGTTAACAATATTTCCACTACACGGGTGTTCACGAAGAATTGAGTCTTTGATTATAGCTTTATTTTTGCTTTACAAAAAAATACCTTTCCAAAACAAGTGTTATAGAATTGAATGCTGCGTAACCTAAACATATTTTTAATATACCGGATGTTCAGGCAAGATTGAGTTTTTCATTATAGCTCTATTTTTTGCTTTTAGGAACATATCTTTTCTACAAAAGTGTTAAGAATTGAATGCTGCATAAGTTAAAAAATATTTTCAAACATACCGGGTGTTCAGGAAGACTGGGTTTTTCACTATAGCTCTATTTTTGCGTATAGGGAAAAATCTTTTCTACAGAGTGTTATAGAATTGAATGCTGCATAACCTAAAAGTATTTTGAAATCTACAGAGTGTTCAGGAAGATTGGACTTTTTCATTATAGCTCTATTTTTGCGTTTGGGAACAAATCTTTTCTACCAAAGTGTTATAGAATTGAATGCTGCATAAGCTAAAAATATTTTTAAATCTACAGAGTGTTCAGGAAGATTGGATTTTTTTCATTATAGCTCTATTTTTGCGTTTGGGAACAAATCTTTTCTACAAAAGTGTTATAGAATTGAATGCTGCATAAGCTAAAAATATTTTGAAATCTACAGAGTGTTCAGGAAGATTGGACTTTTTCATTATAGCTCTATTTTTGCGTTTGGGAACAAATCTTTTCTCCAAAGTGTTATAGAATTGAATGCTGCATAAGCCAAAATATTTTTAAATCTACAGAGTGTTCAGGAAGATTGGATTTTTTTCATTATTAGCTCTATTTTTGCGTTTGGGAACAAATCTTTTCTACAAAATGGTTATAGAATTGAATGCTGCATAAGCTAAAAATATTTTGAAATCTACAGAGTGTTCAGAAGATTGACTTTTTCATTATAGCTCTATTTTTGCGTTTGGAACAAATCTTTTCTACAAAAGTGTTATAGAATTGAATGCTGCATAAGCTAAAAATATTTTGAAATCTACAGAGTGTTCAGGAAGATTGGACTTTTTCATTATAGCTCTATTTTTGCGTTTGGGAACAAATCTTTTCTACCAAAGTGTTATAGAATTGAATGCTGCATAAGCCAAAAATATTTTTAAATCTACAGAGTGTTCAGGAAGATTGGATTTTTTTCATTATAGCTCTATTTTTTGCGTTTGAACAAATCTTTTCTACAAAAGTGTTATAGAATTGAATGCTGCATAAGCTAAAAATATTTTGAAATCTACAGAGTGTTCAGGAAGATTGGACTTTTTCATTATAGCTCTATTTTTGCGTTTGGAACAAATCTTTTCTACCAAAGTGTTATGAATTGAATGCTGCATAAGCTAAAAATATTTTAAATCTACAGAGTGTTCAGGAAGATTGGATTTTTTTCATTATAGCTCTATTTTTGCGTTTGGGAACAAATCTTTTCTACAAAAGTGTTATAGATTGAATGCTGCATAAGCTAAAAATATTTTTAAATCTACAGAGTGTTCAGGAAAGATTGGATTTTTTTCATTATAGCTCTATTTTTGCGTTTGGGAACAAATCTTTTCTACCAAGTGTTATAGAATTGAAATGCTGCATAAGCTAAAATATTTTTAAATTTACTGAGTGTTCAGGAAGATTGGATTTTTTCATTACAGCTCATTTTTGCGTTGGGGAACAAATCTTTTCTACCAAAGTTTATAGAATTGAATGCTGCATAAGCTAAAAATATTTAAATCTACAGAGTGTCAGGAAGATTGGATTTTTTTCATTATATGCTCTATTTTTGCGTTTGGGAACAAATCTTTTCTACCAAAGTGTTATAGAATTGAATGCTGCATAAGCTAAAAATATTTTTAAATTTACTGAGTGTTCAGGAAGATTGGATTTTTTCTCATTACAGCTCTATTTTTGCGTTTGGGAACAAATCTTTTCTACCAAAGTGTTATAGAATTGAATGCTGCATAAGCTAAAAATATTTTTAAATCTACAGACGTGTTCAGGAAGATTGGATTTTTTGCATTATAGCTCTATTTTTTGCGTTTGGAACAAATCTTCTACAAAAAGTGTTATAGAAATTGAATGCTGCATAAGCTAAAATATTTTAAATCTACAGAGTGTTCAGGAAGATTGGATTTTTTTCATTATAGCTCTATTTTTGGCGTGGGAACAATATTTTCTACCAAAGTGTTATAGAATTGAATCGCATAAGCTAAAAATTTTTTAAATTTACTGAGTGTTCAGAAGATTGGATTTTTCTCATTACAGCTCTATTTTTGCGTTTGGGAACAAATCTTTTCTAACAAAGTGTTATAGAATTGAATGCTGCATAAGCTAAAAATATTTTTAAATCTACAGAGTGTTCAGGAAGATTGGATTTTTTTCATTATAGCTCTATTTTTGCGTTGGGAACAAATCTTTTCTACAAAAGTGTTATAGAATTGAATGCTGCATAAGCTAAAAATATTTTTTAAATCTACAGAGTGTTCAAGGAAAGATTGAATTTTTTTCATTATAGCTCTATTTTTGCGTTTGGGAACAAATCTTTTCTACCAAAGTGTTATAGAATTGAATGCTGCATAAGCTAAAAATATTTTTAAATTTACTGAGTGTTCAGGAAGATTGGATTTTCTCATTACAGCTCTATTTTTGCGTTTTGGAACAAATCTTTTCTACCAAAAGTGTTATAGAATTGAATGCTGCATAAGCTAAAAATATTTTTAAATCTACAGAGTGTTCAGGAAGATTGGATTTTTTTCATTATAGCTCTATTTTTGCGTTTGGGAACAAATCTTTTCTACAAAGTGTTATAGAATTGAATGCTGCATAAGCTAAAAATATTTTTAAATTTACTGAGTGTTCAGGAAGATTGGATTTTTCTCATTACAGCTCAATTTTTGCGTTTGGGGAACAAATCTTTCTACCAAAGTGTTATAGAATTGAATGCTGCATAAGCTAAAATATTTTTAAATCTACAGAGTGTTCAGGAAGATTGGATTTTTTTCATTATAGCTCTATTTTTGCGTTTGGGAACAAATCTTTTCTACCAAAGTGTTATAGAATTGAATGCTGCATAAGCTAAAAATATTTTTAAATCTACAGAGTGTTCAGGAAGATTGGATTTTTTTCATTATAGCTCTATTTTTGCGTTTGGGAACAAATCTTTTCTATAAAAGTGTTATAGAATTGAATGCTGCATAAGCTAAAAATATTTTCAAATATACCGGGTGTTCAAAAAGACTGAGTTTTAGGAAAAGAAACTTTTTGACAAAAGTTGTGCAGATTGCTGCATACCCTACACATAGTTTCGACTATACAGGGTGTTCCAAAAGTAAAAACAAAAGAAAACTACACTTAAAACGTAGTGCACATTGTAAAAGTGGCAACTTCTCTCGAATGGGGACCGACTTCAAGAAACCACCTTCCTCAAGTAACCACCTTCCTCAAGTACCACCTTCTTCACTGACTAGAAGCGCAGCTTCTAGTACCATTAGAATAATACTAAATGAGTGCAATGTATTTACAGATAATACCACGTTTAGCGGGTGCTTAACATGACGTTTCCTTGCATCAGGCCCGGACTAAAGATTTTATGGCTCTAAATTTTACTTTTTTTTATTCTTTAATGATGAAATCCGGTTTCGGTGAGTTTGTGCTTTATATGTCGTGTAGTTAACACCCAAGCAAAATTTACTTTTTTATTTCATACACCCTGTATATGGCCTTCTACCACAATGGTGTATAATAATATACAGGGTTTTCCAGGGAACTGGCTGGTTAGAAGTTTTCCGGCTTAACAAAATTCCTCAGTTTTAAAAAATTGGGGTTTGCAACAATTTGGCACTTACTTTCTTTCTAAAATATTTTCACCTTTTTTGCACTTTCGGTTAACCGGAAGTCGCCACGAACTTTGTTATTTTAAATGGAACACCCTACATATTATTATATTTTTGAATTTACCATAAAATTCTATGACGATTACCATTAGGGTACCTTATACCTATCTTCAACTGTTTCTAAAATTTTGACATTTACATTGTTATATGTAATTGATTAATTCTCACTTGATTTAAGTGTCAGAAATCTCCGACTTTGAAATCAACAAGTACTAACATTGTTTTACCAAAACATATAAAAAAAAAATCAGTGACATTATACAGGGTGTTTAAAAAATTAGTGACATATCCAAGAATTTTGAATGTTGCAAAACTTAATTTTTTCAAATAGAACACCCTGTACATTTTTCTATTTTTGGATGTATAATTAAATTCTATGCCGATTTGCTGTAGCATTCCCTATACCCATCTTCAGTAGTTTTCTTTTAAATTACTTGTTTTGTTTATTACTGCTTTCAAATGGCCGAAAAATTTCTATCTGGTGGGCCATGACATTAACATCACAACAATTTATTATTATGAGTAAGTATTATTGTTATAATCATTGTTTGTTACACGTCGCGTGTTCAGATCGATGAATATTATTGTGGAACTTATGAATTAGGTAATGAAAAATATTGGAGGAGCTTATTCTAACCTAGATACTATAAATTTATTTTAGATTCACTGAGAATGCAGGAAGAACTTATAGAGAATTCAATGTAATTAAAGGAATTTATTGGTTGTTAATATATCTAACGGAATCCAGAAAATTTTGAAATGATTTCTCTTAATAGCTTGGTTTAAAATTAAGGGAAATGGCATAAACGATAACGACGACAACATAACAAAAATTGTTTCACTAAAACGTAGTGTGCTTGTCAGACAAAGTTTTTAAAGCTTTTTGATATATTAAAGGTTTTCAAAATTATAAAGGTTTTTATGAAGAATATTTAGATACATGCATACTTAACAAATGCAATTTACAAGCAGCATAAACTTGAACCATGAGATAGAGCATCAAAAAAAATGCTCAATGTGAATTCCGTTTACGTCCAAGCATTTTATTATTCGACATCTTAATGTGTCGCCTTATGCTTCTTCTCATTTCAACTGGGTCTAATTCATCAAACGTTCTCGTCACACGAATCATTAAATCTTGCTTGGTAGTACCGAAAGTTGCGTACAGTGTGTAATCTGTGTAATGTATTATTTCAAAGTTTTCTGAATTTTATTAGATATATTAGCCGAAAATAAATTCGTATAATTACCGTAAATTCTCTATAAGTTCATCCTGCATTCTCAATGAATGTAAAATAAATTTAAAGCTCCTTCAATATTTTTCATTATCTAATTCATAAGTTCCACAATAATATTCATCGATCTGAACACGCGACGTGTAACAAACAATGATTATAACAATAATACTTACTAATAATAATAAATTGTTGTGATGTTAATGTCATGGCCCACCAGATAGAAATTATTCGGCCATTTGAAAGCGGTAATAAACAAAACGAGTAATTTAAAAGAAAACTACTGAAGATGGGTATAGGGAATGCTACAGCAAATCGGCATAGAATTTAATTGTACATCCAAAAATAGAGAAAATGTACAGGGTGTTCTATTTGAAAAAATTAAGTTTTGCAACATTCAAAATTCTTGGATATGTCACTAATTTTTAAACACCCTGTATAATGTCACTGAATTTTTTTCTACGTTTTGGTAAAGCAATGTTAGTACTTGTTGATTTCAAAGTCGGAGATTTCTGACACTTAAATCAAGTGAGAATTAATCATTTACATACAACAATGTAAATGTCAAAATTTTAACAAAAATCGTAATATCTTAGAAACAGTTGAAGATAGGTATAAGATACCCTAATGGTAATCGTCATAGAATTTTATGGTAAATTCAAAAATATAATAATATATAGGGTGTTCCATTTAAAATAACAAAGTTCGTGGCGACTTCCGATTAACCGAAAGGTGAAAATATTTTAGAAAGAAAGTAAGTGCCAAATTGTTGCAAACCCCAATTTTTTAAAACTTGAGAATTTGGTTAAGCCGGAAAACTTCTAACCAGCCAGTTCCGTGGAAAACCCTGTGTCAGGACTCTTACTCAAGATGAGCATACTTATTTTCAATAGTTCAATGAAATATCAACTACTAGTCCAGTATATTTTGCAATTTAAAAATCAAAACAACTTTTAAATCTCCAGATGCCTACCATCAAATAAAAAATACCTAAATACAATGAACCGATAGAATATGCCACCAGGTCTATTGTAGGAATCATCATACAGGCAAGAGCAATGAAAGAAGAATAAAACTAGAAACGGACCCGAGTTTCTGTCTACCAGTATAGTTCAACCTGAGAATATATAATCAAAATCGCGATTCAGATTGTTGACCTTTTTGTGGGAGGAGCTGTACCTTGTCTACCACAAAATATGATAAATAATAGTATTAAGTAAGATAATTAATGAAAAATTAGTATCTATTGGGTTATATTCATCAGACTGCGCACCGCACTGGATGAACCTGCAATCGAACACTTGATGACTACGTACACGTACGCGCTAAAAACACATTCTCTCTCCGCTTGTTTGACTCACTAATCAAAGAAAAAATGTCTAAATGCGGGTCCGTTCCTATTGTTATTCCCCTTTCATTGCTCTTGGTAATATGGTGATTCCTACAATAGACCAATGAGCCCCACCTGGTGGCGTATTCTATCGGTTCATGCCCACCAATCTATACATATTAAAATCAAAATTTTAATTTAAACTGTCATATACAAATGTAAAGAATAACCTCAAAATTTAGGAAGTGCTAGGTACTTATATATAAGGTTTAAACATGAACTATACAAAACACCTCCTACATCAGCTTGCATATAAAGTATTTCAAAATGGAGTTTCCTCGTAGTAACAAACCGAAGCTGTTACAGAAAAGGATTCATATCAAAAGTACATCGCCGGTATTAAGAAATCCAGAGAAGAATCTCTTTCAAAGCATCCAAGGTATATCATTATATTCAAGACAGCTATGACATGTACACTTCCACTGAAGGAAAGGTACCAAAGTATGTTAATACAGCAAATTTCTTCTAATGTTGAAAAATCTTGACGTTTGTTCTATATACTTTTAGCCCGATGATAAATACATCAATTCACAAATAAGATCACCTTTGATTTCGTGTATATTACAGAAATATAATTTGACTTAACCAAAAATAAAACAATATAATAATAAAACAACCACCTCGTCTCCATGGACTCCCAGTCATTTATTTAATACGAACTATATTAAGTCGTCTGTCCCAAAATGTAACGGAGTATCGAATAAGCAGACTACACCAGCAGGTATGTACAAAAAATAATAATTATATATATTATTAATAAAATTCATCACACCACAATATGCATATATAATAATGACAACAATAATATTCGAATGTGTTTCGTGTGACTTAAACAGAAATTATACAGGCATTATAAAATATAAATCAAAACTGATGTGCATTCTATTTAAGAGCAGTTACTTTTCGTATATAAGCAAGTACTTTCAAACAAAGTAGTTTTCGGGTAAAACAGCACGCTACTTTCAATTAAAATCAACACTGGTGCGAAAAGGTTTGTTTTTCGTTTAACATTATAAAAACTAAAACTTTTCATTCAATGCAATCTCTTTTCTCAGTGTAGGTATACATAACACATACAAGATTAGAAGCCAAGCTTGTGGTATCGAAGTTAGACTTGCGTCTCTATTTCGCTGGTCATTAGTCGTATTAATCTTGGTGGGTTACCAGCAGTTGGCCCGGGCTAGCGTAACAAAGCTCTCATTGTAATTAGTGCTGAGGCATTTGGCGTGTGATAGGACAGAACCGATGTCCGTGCCGGTCCAGATTTTATCGACAGGCCGGAAAACGGATACAGACGAAAGAGAGTATAGAATGGGACGCCCGGACCGGCACAAACAAGTAAGCGATATCTACTTAATTACTTTCGGTGGAGTGGGACCGGTATAGGTTAAATGAAATGGAATGGTCGCGTCAAGTTGCAGGGGGGCTTGTAAATACCCATTTACGGGACGAACAGATCAGATTGTGTCCGTGGTAGTCGAAACTGCCCCCGTTCGCTGTTTATCGTGAAACGAATAGCGCAATAAAACATCGATTATCCGCGTTAACGACAAGGTGTTATATCTACTATTATTGATTTCACTTTAACATCGGAAAGTTAGATGTGCTAATAAGCCTTCATCCTTACGAGAGAACGGTATCATTCTATCAGGGTCTAAACTTGTGGGAATATATACTTTTTTTAGTAAACAATTAGAATAATATTCGCTCTGTTGAATCAAACTAAATAAATACCTCAATATTTCGTTATTATTTTATAACATCCTCAGGAGGTAATAAAAATATACAAAGGTAAAATAAAACAATATATAAAAATACAATAAAGTAATTACTTACAAAGTTAGAGGGTGTAAAAATAAACTGGCAGTTGACAAATGTCTAAACAGGGAAAATAATAAATAGTTAAAACATTTAAATGCAAGGCGGGGCCAAACGTATTAACAAAAACATTGTTTACAGTTATACCTATAAAATAAATAGAAGAAGAACAAATTATTGATGTAAAATATTACAATAAATACTACTTAATTGATTTGTATCAGTTCTAAAATTAATAGCATTATTACATTTTTTTTATTTACCATTTCCAAAAATAATCGCTTTTTGTAATTTGATTCTAATTCAAGGATGGAAACACCATCATAATTAAAACTATGTTTAAGATTTTGGACGTGTAGAGATAAGGCACACGAACAACACAATTTGTATGTTTGTAAATAGTTTAAAATGTTGTGTGATTTTATTAGTCAAGCCTTCTATGAAGGGAAGTTTATAATATTTAAATTGTAAAGGGGCTCCTTAATCTATAGGGCCATCACCATATTAGAAGAATAAATCAATTTATTTAGAATGTCTAGGAGAGCCGTTGTTGTAAAGTATCTCAAAAAGTATCTTCAAATTTTTGTCTAAGAATCTTTCATTACTAATATGTGTGACTCTATTTTTCATAGCTATAACGGTGTTAAATTTCTGATTTAAGGGATGATTGGGGTAGTAGTTAATGAATCTATCAGACGATGTCGGTTTCTGGCAAGATCCGTGTATACAAGGTTACCTCGTAACTTTTTAGCCGATCAAGAAAAAGAACACGAACGCGTCATCATGTGTGCTGTTTTTATTATTAAAGTGGTGCATATATGTAAAAATAAATAGCGATTTATGCTCCCAAACTAAATATTTATTTTTTATAATAAAAAAGGAATTTCTACTATTATGTAATAGTAAATACAAGTAAATCAAGTAAAAAATATATAAATAACACAAAACTTAGAACTACACACATAGAGCATAACATTAAATTAGAAACTAAGAAAAAATAAAGTAAAATGGTAAAAAGATAACGATTATATATTATCAAACTAAATATTAATTCATTATATAATCATAAACATAAGTAAATTAAGCCAACAAAATAACATTAATTTAAAAACTAAGAAAACTAAAAATTTAGAAGTACAGATTTATGTAATGTTTTTTTTTTTCTTTCTTTCTTGGCAAATTTGCGTCCTTCAGATTTAACGTCTCTCTTTTCAGTGATTTTTTTTTGTTTGAAGTTTAAATATTTTTTTTTTAAATCTTAGTTTAGAAAATATTTTAATTAATGTTTTGTCAACAAGAACGTGTATTGCATTATACTTTCAAGTTCTTTTTATTATAACAGAATACCCCAATACAATACTAACCTTTCAATGTAAACAAACACGAGAATGATCGCGAAGCGCGTCATCACAGCGTCATCGCCTATCCACCCTCCCCTTTCCCCGGGCCTCACCTACAACTTACGAGGTAACCTTATGTATACGGACCTTGGGTTTCTGGTACCAATCTAATATGACCGTATTTTCATCCGACATAATGACTTTAGTATCTAAAACGGGAACGTTATTATCATTCTCCAATTCAGCAGTAAATTACACATGACAGTCGTAAAAATTAAATGTGTCGAGGGTAACATTAACCATGTCCTCAGGAATCGAACAATTAATATCATCAACATGTTTAAATATGATTGGAAGTTGGAAGGGTAATTTTGGTATGATATTGTCAAGCAAAGAATCGATGACAATCATGAATAAGATTGGACTTGTGAGAGAACCCATAGAAGTACCAAAAATCTGTAATTAATATCTCTCGTTAAAGGTGAAAAACAATTTTCGCATACAAAACGTAATAATGAGTTATTTTTTGATAATGAGGTGTGTGGCTCAACAGAAGACCACTTTTGTTCTAAAATATCTAGTACTAATTGGATTGAAATGTTAGTAAAAAGAGAAACAGCACCGAGAGAAAGTAGAGTTTCTTGAAAGTAAATTGTAACAAATTTCGACAAAGAAGGCCCTTATCGTAATTATTTTTTTTTTTCTTTTAAAGCGAATATTAATGTTAAAATTTCACTCTATTACTAAAAAAAATATTTGTTAAAGCCTCAGAAATCACGTAAGTAGTCGGTTGTGATAGCCCCAAACTGATAAGAAGAATAACACTTCATTAATTTATCGATACTATCTATAGTTAATCAGTGTGTATATTATGGTTATAAATTATTACTTGAATTAAACTTAGGATTCCATTCATTACCTGTTTCAAGTAATGATAAATCTTTTGAAACCAAAAAGTTATGATTTGTCTTTGCAATTTTTTTTACGCAATGTTCATTATTTCCCCTCCTTCGACACAAAATTTTTAACATCAAGAAGCAATAGTTTCTGCAATTGTAAAGGTAAATAAAGTATTATTTCGACTGCCATACTTTAAAGAACGACTTTATGAGACACGTTTCAGGGGCTAAAATATCAGTTATCAATACAATACAATAAAGAAGTCACATTGTATCGCTTTGGGACAATAAAGTACATTGAGCACGGGGCAGTTAACTGTCTCAATTCTAAAGTGGTACAAATCTGTTCTAGTTAGTATCTCTTAAATGTGTCTAATATCTCATTTGGAACATTTCCTCATTTCTACTAGTATGCTATAAGTTTAGATATTACATGGTCCCGTATTTATTCCGTTTCTGTTTTTTTCTTTTTTTTCTTGTGTAGTATTTTCGATTTCTATTATTTATTATCTTGTAGGCATTATTTATAAATATATTTAATAATAATAATTTATAAAAAACGTTAAGTAGTTCTGTTTCATGTCGTTCCTAGCTATACTAATATTGAAGTATTGAAGTCTTCCATTACAGGTTTTTTTTTCTTTTTATTAGTATATTGCGTTTTATTATGTTTTCTTGTTTTTGAACTTTTACGTCCGGTGGCTCGTATACAAGTATTAGTAGAAATATTTCCTTTATTAAAAATGTAATTTGATTTCTTTTTTTGTGTACCTTTTTATTTAATATGATCTCATATTATAGATTGCTATTTCTCCTTCTCTCTATGTTTGAAACTACGGTGTAGCGATTTATGTTGTACGGGTTTCGTCGTACAGGACTTAGACAATTATGGTTAAAACCAAGTCCTGTACGACGAAACCTTATTGTATTTTGTTTGTACATATTATATACTATATCTTCTCTGTCTTTTATTATCGTTATAGCTTCAGTAAATCTGTCTTGTTCTTCATTCTTATTTTTGCATTTGTATCGGTTTTTCTTATAAGCGCCTTTCGCTGTCTAGTCCATGCGCATGCGATCTTTTTATTCTTTTTTAATTCTCTTACGCTATAGAACAATTTACTCATAGTGTTTGTACACCAGCGACACTTTCTAATTGTACGACCTACAGCATAAAATAGAGACTAAATGTGTAGCATGGATAGTAGACGACTTATGCATTCACTGCCGTCTTCGAAATATGTAAACACAGATGTGCGGTCTCTTGTAGTAAATCTACTTTAAATGTAAGGAAGAATGCAGTAAATAAACATAGAAAAAATATTGATCTTAAAAAATAGAGAGAATTAAATACATCAAAGGCGCATACTTATGCCTGCCGACTTACCTCGGTTAGCACAATCCGAATTTTTTCAATTACTTACCTTAAATATAAGATTGTATACAAACAGATGTTTTGTTTTCTTTACACATTCCTACAGCTTTACTAAATATGTTTGTGTTTTTTAATCCAATTGATTCATAATGATTGTTTTCATAACTATTTTTAATTCACCGCGGCTCCTTTTTCGATATTAACATAATGAAGAATTAATATTTATATAGAGTAATCATTAATTATTAATTTAAACCGGCATTTTGTATTTATAGCTATCACTACTGTTCGATTTAGCACTAATTCAAATTTTGTACTTCTTTTGAAAAAATATTGTAAGTTACCCTATGGGTGTAAAGGTAAATTTTGTACACAAACACTTTTATTTCTTATTATAGATAAACGCTGACCATTCTTTCTTGTTTTTTGCCATTCTTCTTGCTTCATTCCAGGATATTCCTCTTTTTCTCAAACTTTCTTCTACTGTACTATCCCATGTTTTTCTCGGCCTGCCTCTCTTTCGTTTGTATCTTGATCTTGCCAGCCATACTCTTTTCGTCAGTCTTTCCTCTTCCATACGTATCATGTGTCCAAACCATTTCAATTTCTGTCTCTCTATGCTTTCTGAAATCGGCTCTACTCCTAATTCTTCTCTTATCTTCTCATTCCTTATTCTATCACTTCGGGTGACCCCTTTAACCGCTCTTAAATACCTCATCTCCAACACTTGTATTTTACTCTTAGTTTGTGTATTCAAGATCCAACTCTCACAGCCGTACGTCAATATAGGTTTAAATATTGTGTTAAACACCGTTATTTTTGTTTTCTTTGAAATCTCCTTCTTCTTTTTTATAAAAGCGTTGTTCATTGCGTAATATAATTTTATCCCACTTTCAATTCTGTTGTTAATTTCTGCTTCCTCTTTACCTTCTTGATGTATATTTATTCCCAGATATTTAAATGTTTCTACTTGTTCTATAATCTTTCCATCTATATGAATTATTATTTTCCCATCGTAATTTCCCTATTGACATAACTTAGTCTTCTCTGCATTTATCCTCATATTTCTCTTTTCAAAGCTGTTTCCCAAATATTAAATTTGCTTGCAGATCCTTATATTGCCGCGGTACACCACCAAATCGTCGGCAAAGGCACTTCCGCGATTTCCACTATCCTCATGTCTTTATACCCTATTTGTAATTTCTTTGTTTTCTTTTTAATCTCTTTCAAGATGTCATCAAGGACTATACTAAAGAGTGTAGGACTAAGTACTCCCCCTTGTCGCAATCCTTCCTTAGTTAAAAACTCTTCCGACGGCATTGCACCCACTCTGACATAATTTTTGGTTTTATGATAATACTAGCAATTGCGTTTTTTAATTTGCTATTTATTGCTCTTTTATCAAGGCTTGTCCATATCAGATCCCTTGGTATACAGTCAAAAGCCTTCTCTATGTCTATAAAAGCCACATATATGTTATCATTACTTGTATTTTTCTCTAGCAGTTGTTTCAATATGAATATATTATCCTGTACTCCTCTACCCTTCCTGAAACCACAATTGTAAGTCTTTTGAGGTAGAATCTTTGAAACTAGGGAATTTATAATCGAAATATTATTTTATCTTGTTATTATAATATTAATGGAAACATACCATTACTATAACTACTAAAAAATATTTTTGACGAGTGTAGAGCTTTTCGTTCTAACATCTGATATAAAAATCATGATTTTGAATGCATCCTCGCCATATCTCCTTTATTCTTTAATGTTAAAGAAGGAAGTCGGAGCGAATTAAAAAAAAAATATAAAATCATCAGACATTAATTAGATTAAAAAATATAAGCATATTTGGGTAACGCTGCAGGGAACACAAAACATGCATTTCTGTCAATAACATTACTTCAAATTTTTCTGCATTTAATCAATTAATTGGCGCAACACCCACTTCAGGAAAAATGGAACTAGTAATAATCCTTATTACAACATTGTTTAATATCTTGCAGAGGGACTGTCGCAATTTAGTTAATGTGTTCAGTAATATTGAAAAAAGGGGTTTCATTCATAACGGAGATATGCTTTACTGATTTCAGTATAGCTGAATACTTTAAATGTCTTCATGCGATCCATTTTGATACTTTCATTATTATTTGCATACGTTTAAGATGAATAAAAGTAATAAACACATTGATATTGCTATTTATTGTATAATCAACATGCCTTTGGTTTAGTTCCGAGTGTAGTTCAACTGTAAAATGAAAATACCTTTTAAAACCATTTAATAACACTACAGTTATTCGAAATACTTCAAACATCAAATAAATTTATTCCTACGCAAAGATAACAAACACATAAGAGATGCATTCAATTTCGCACATTAAATAAATCCAGCCTAAGCTTTTTTAAATTAACCGACCGAGAGACCGCACATCTGCGTTTACATATTTCGAAGCGGCCAGTTACTGCATAAATCCGTATACTATCCACGCTAAACATATGGGCTCTATTTTACCCTGTAGGTCGTACAATTAGAAAGTGTCCCTACTGTACATTGCTCGTTCACGCATATAATATTGTTCTTGCCTTTTAGTAGGCAATCTTTAAGTGTTATTTTTTAATGTATTTTCTTGCTTGTAATGTTTCGGACTTTATTTTACCTTTTTTCAGCTCAACTATTATTATATTGTGATCACTGTTTCGGTTGCATATGCTTATCTTGTTCTCTACATTTACATTTAATTTATGTGATACTTTATTTACTATTTCTTTCACTTTTTCTTCTCTACCTTACTTTACTGTACCAGTGATTATCATGTTATATTGCGTCTAGCAAACCACTGCTCATCTAAATGCGTATAAACTCTACTACTTTATAGTGAAATTTCCTATAAAGTCGTATATATTTGGAATGGTTACTTTAAAGTGGTAGTCAAATGTAACTTTTTTGATTAAAGGTCGCCCTAGGAAGTAATGATTACGTAATTGTAACTCGAAAAATGTCAATAACTTTGGTAGGTAATACCTACGTGCTGCCCACCTCCATTCTACTGAATATATTACTAGCGCGTCATAATTACTGTAAGGTCAGATTTTGGTAACATATGCTAGTAACGCCGACTTTTAATCTGTAGCTATGTGCAGGAATTAACTTTAGAGTGACTCAATAAGTAAGAATGACGTAACAGTTACTATTCATTAGCACCATAAAGTAATAAACCTTAAAGTAATTTATTTGATGGGCACGACGTAACTGCAACTACAGATATGTCGTCTAAGTGGATATCCCTTCAAAGTTGGTAATTGTAGTGAAAATTACGTAACATTAACCATAATGAGTCAGTAGTTATGTCCATAGCAATGGTAATCACAACAAAATCTGCTACTTGGGCAGTGACTATATAAAGAAGACAAACCAAGCTTATGGGAAAAGTGTTGCGCTTAAAAACAACAGTTTGGCGGTCACATCCAGATGTCGCTAGTATCTCCACCGCCAAAAGTGGTGGGGTAGTCTGAATGTTTAGCGAGAATAAGAACCAGAATTTAAATTATATAAATTGTATAATAGTACGATTCACCTATAGGTGGTACTGATTTATAACGTATTTTAATGTAATAAAATTACTATGATGGTAATGATATGGGATTTCAAGCACGGCAGGCGGCAACAATATTTTGAATATAAATAAAAAATAATAGTATATCTGTCATATGTCGTATACGAATTGGTAAGATATAATTTTTAGTTCTATCTGTAAGTTTATTAGTGTTAAGTTGTAAGTTATTTTATTGTTTGTACAAACTTTATTATTTATATTTTGCTAGAATACAGCAAAAATGTGCTATACTATATAATAATAATTTTTTATTGGTAACTGAATTTAGGAAACCAAAAAGACAATAAACAGAACATTCTTGGAACTCTTTGACGGCATATCGGCATATAGCTATCGGTTTTATGAAAGTAATTAATAATATTAAGGATTGATATCCGAGGTTTCTGCCAATGGAAGTTAAAAAAAACTATTTATTTACTTAAATTAAATTTCACTTGAAATACGTTTACTTCCCCACTCTCAAAATATGAATATTAGTAATATTATCACAGAATGGGATAACAATCAGAAGTTTCACTCCCTGGCTGTCCCTTTGATCTTTTAATGGCTTTATATTGTGATCTCGGACACCATCTTTGCAGGATAGACTTCAGGATCGCAATAACGACAATTTGTTTTCACCATGTCTGCACTAGATTTATTTGAAAAAATATTTTATGGACAATTTGCTATAAAAATTGAAGTAACATGTATGCGTTTAACACTTTTTCATTTTTTTTATGACCAAGAAATATTTAACCCTGAAATACTAACGCTTTTACGTACTGCTGTGACATGTCTCCCCGGTTGTGTAAACTCTATGCTGTGTATTTTCTAAGTTCATGTTTTGGCTTTGACGCGCGCAAATTCTCACTAATTTTTACTTTTCTTTGAATTTAGTAATTTTTGTTGGATAATTTATTGTTCAGTTAGTTAGTTCATTATTCTTTGATTATAATTTAGCATTAGTTTATCTTGCTTATGTCCTTCTTATAAGGTGATTTTTATGTTCGTTTGCGGCCGTTGCAGAGCGCGCGCAGTCAGCTGTTTTGTATATACGCGGTGCTTGAGGCCACGTTAGGGAAGAGTCTGAATAGTGACGGGAGTTGATACTTGTAAATTTTGAGATCTTTCATTTTACCCATTTTACGATTTTTCATTTGTTTCGGTTTATTATAATTTTTAATCAGTATTCAGACTTCTCCTCTACTTGTTTTGTGCACAATTTAAGTAAGTTTTTGTTTATTTATATTCGTTGTAGAAGTAAGAGCGTGTAGAGTTTTAATTTTCCGTTTTTTTTTAGTAATTATCAATTAATTTTATTTTATCACCTCGGGGAGGTGAATGAAGCTGAGAGCTTGTTTTTTATTTCATTTTTAATTTTGCTTATTACTCCACTTATTTGAATTAAAATTTTTAGTTTGCTTTGAATTTTTGAAACCACGTGGATTTATATTTTTTTTGTATTGAAATTCCTTCTAGAACGAATTCACCATTTTGTTTGCTGAAGGATTTGAATTGTCCTTCTTAAATTTTAGATTCACGCAGGGTTTGTTTTAATCCAGGACCTTCAGTCCACGGTTTTTTTTTAACCCTGTTAATTGTTATCGAATGTTTTTTTTTTTTTTTTTTCAATAAATTTAATGAATATTAATATCACCTTAATTAGTTCTTTTATTTCTAAATCTGCTATTTCAATTTTTGGGGATTTTAAAGAAAGTAAAATTATCAAAGCTCACTTTTAATTTTTAAAGAAATTTCCTGAGTTTTTGTATCTCTAAAAGAATTTAAATTCATTTTTGCTGAGCTAGCTAAATAAATTAATTAATTTTGTCATTTTTATTTTCTCTTTAATTATATGCTTGGACCATCAGTTCACAGCATATATTTTTGGCGCCCAACGTGGGGCGCGATTTTGTAATTGTAATTAGTAAGATTAGGATCCCGTGTTTTGAATTTGTGAGAATTTCGCGTTGCTCAGACAAAACTGATCTTTTTCGTGTGTTTTAAATTTTTTTATATATACCGTTGCTGAATGAATATGGACAAGCTCACCACACAACAGGAAGTCTACGTTCGAAAGACCAGACGTGGCGGAATCCAAGAATATTGGCAGTGAGGATGAGTCGGATGTGGCAGGAACAAACAGATCGTCAATGGGAGATTCGAAGTGAGGACAAGCAGGATGGAGGATGTGCGTATACAGAAAGACGAGCGGAAAATACGAAGGAAATATAATAGTATGAATGATATGATGAAAATGATAAAAGAGTTATTGATTGCTAATAAAAAAAGAAGTGATTGCTGAGACCAAGAATTGGTACAGATGCAAAATGATTGTTTAAAAAGATTAGAGGAATTGTATTTGGTAGTAAACTTGAGGTTGACCGAATGATAAGAATGTTAAAGAAATAGAAAGTAAAGTTTTAGATAACACAGTAAGAAGCACGTCAAATCAAATTGCGATAGAGTTTTGTCATCAAGAGATTAGCAAGATGAAGAATAAATGGATGAGAGTGAGAATATGGTTGAGATAAAGTAAAGGCTATAGAATGTGAGATTGAAGAGAAAATAGCAGAAAGTGTGGAAAAAGCAGAAGAGGAAATTTCAAAAAAGATATTCAGAATGAAAGAGTTCCAAGTAATTTTCAACCTACAATAGTCTCAATTTTTCATTGCCTGTGCAAGTGGAGCAGCTACCAAATTTTACGGATTAGCAACCCACAATCCGATGCTTTTCTGAGAAACCTGAATGATTTTGTAGAGTCCATTCCTGGAGACCGGAATAAATTGCAAGTTGCCAGGAGTTGCATGAAGGATGAAGCCGGACTTGTTTGAATTTGTCGCAGATGATATAACCACATGGAGCAGTTCAAGGAAGCATTTGAGCGCCAATATTGGAGTCAGTCAATTACAGCTAAGGGTGAGAACAAATTTATTCTTAGGCGCATATAGAAAAGGTGGTTTAGACATAGGAGAAGTGTATGTCATAAAAAAGATCAATGTCCTTAAATATTTATCACCTTCAATATTAGAATCAGATTTAATCACTCAATTGTCCAGGCATTTGAACCTGAGGTCACGCAAGCTGTTGCGATGCAGAATATAACCTCTATTAGTCAGTTTTTGTGAACTAATTAAGAGATTAGACTATGCGGAACAAAGCAATGTCAATTCTTGGAATACGCGAAGACCTGAAATAATGTCAACCAAAATCAGGCATTTGTTAGTTCGCAAGTGACGATTCAAACGTCAACAGCCTTCACGGTTTAACGTAACGCCGAGACCAGCTCCCTATGCCAACAGAGTCAGGGTATCAATCGTAGAAATGGTGAACGTCAGAGTTCAAATAATGATAGAGTGAACGTGCCTCAGCTAATAAATGACCGTCGTTCAGGTGATCAGACAAGGTCAAACACAAATCAAGTGGCTTCCCCACACGATGTCAATAATTATTTTAAGTCAGCTGACAGAGATTATAGCAGAGGACCAGGGCAAGGGTCTACAAATTGTAATGTTAATAATGTAGAGATTAAAAGTCAATTGTCAAACAATACTGGCACTATACCAAAAGACACAAGGGTAACTTTTAAAGCGGAAAAAGCGTATCAAGGCGATGAATTAGTGGATGAAGCTCGAGGGAAGGATTTTAAATTGAACCAACCAAAAGATTAAATTGTACACCATGATGCGGAATGAGACGATAAGATCTATGAATTTAGAATTGCCACATATTAATGTTAGATTTGGGAATAATGATTTAAATGTCTTGTTGATTCGGAAGTGAGGCTTCATTTTTGGCATGAGGAAGTTATAAAAGTATTAGAGAGAGAAAATTTAGGGAAATTCATTCCAACTCGAAAAATCACAATAGTATCAGCTACAAAGAAAGTGATTGCTGTTATCAATAAAATTTTTGTTACTGAATATAAACTTCACAATTTTAAATTTCTGGGAGAATTTATTTCTGTAAGAGGATTACGCAGACACGGAATTATTGGGATGATTTACTAGACAAAATGAAAGCAATTATAGATGTAGAAAGGAAATTGTTCAGATAGAAGGGGAGAGATTTAATTGGTGTTCTGAAACTCCTGATGAGAGAAAGTAGTTAATAATATAAGCAGAGAAAAGGAAAATGAAATGATGAAATGAGAGAAAAGAGTGATAGTTTTAAGAAGGTTATACAGAGTTGCGGAAAGTTGTTGAAAGTTATGATGTACAAGTGTAGTTTTATCTGAAAGAGGATAAGGAGGTTAAAGTATATTGGAGAGTCAGAGTTAGAGTTAGTTAAGTAAAACAATTCCCAGATAGAATCCCCAGATGATGTTGATGAAATTGAAATTAATTGTGATGTGAAGTTTGAAATCGGAAGTTAAAAAATTTTTGAAGCAGTATGTTTCCCTAGTATAAATTCCCTGTTTTGCTGTTAATTATGAGCACTCTCTTGAGGGATGAGTCAAAGCCTTACAAGATCAAGAATTATCCCATTCCCAAGGCCATGCAGGAGAAAGTAAGAGAGAAAGTTTCCCAGATGCTTCGAGATGGTGTGATTGAGCGTGGCGTTACTAGTATATCAATCCTTTGGTCGTTGTGAAGAGAAGGATGGAGACATTCGTCTGTGTCTCGACGCTCGACGTCTTAATGAGCGCACTCGTCGCAGTTTGAGACACCGATCACGGTGAAACTTATATGCAAGGTGTACAAATGCAAATTATTTACGAAACTAGGATCTTAAGAGCTCTTTTTGGTGGTACCTTTGGACAAGCATCTAGAAGATTTTGTGGTTTTATGGTGATGGTAATGTTTATCAATTTAAGTTGTACCTTATGGTTTGGTAGTTCGGTGCCGCCTTGATACGCGCTATGCAACAAATTTTAGAACCATTTAATTCATTTGTAGCACATTATATTGATGATATTTTAATTTTTTAGCAAAAGTTTAGATGAGCATTTTTTACATTTACGTAAAGTTATTGAGGTTCTTGCAATGAATGGTCTGAAAGTGAACCTCGAAGTGTGAATTATAAAACTGAAGTAAAGTTTTGGGATGATTTATCACAGAATCATGTGAGAGTAGATGTATCTAGGCTAGAAGTCATTAAGAAGTACCCTAGACCTAATAGTGTTAAGTTGTTGAGAGATTTTAGATAATAAATATTATAAAGATATTGTACCAAATTAGCACACATCAGTGCACCTTTATTCCAATTGTTGCGTAAGATGAGAATTCAGTTGACAGCTGAGAGAATAGCTGCGTTTGAAATGTAAAGTCAGAATTTCACAATCGTTATGTTACTTTACCAGATTTTAATAAGGAATTTTGTTACGTGTCGATGCCAGTGACACAGCCATAGTGCGTTTTTAAATTTCAAATTGTCAAAGTGGAGAGAACCAATTTTTATTCCAGAAATCCTTAAAGCTATGAGATGAGATACACTGTTTCAGAGAAAGAGATGCTAGCCGTTGCTATGCAATAAGCAAATTAAGATTTTATTTGCTTGGTAAGAAATTTATTGTAGAATCTGATCATGCTGCCCTCACCTCGTTAATGTCAACAAGGTTTTCGAACAACCGCATTTATCGTTTGTCACTGCGTACTTTCCGAGTATGTTTTTGAAATTCACATATAAAAGGAGAACTTAATGTAACAGCTGATGCATTATCTCGTATGCACAGTTTAAAAGCCATTTTAACCATGTTGAGTTAAATACATATATATGTATGAAGCCGAGGGGTTGTTTGACTTTGTCAGAATAAATGAGATTCACAAGATGAATGTTTCAATGGTATACGAGAGGCATTAGTTCACCAAGATGTTTATAAAGAGTATGTGATCAGAGATGGCGTTTTAATGAAGAGTTAACGTGATCAATTCAACGTTGTATTAACTGAAGTTGTATGCTCGTCAAGCAATGTTACTAATTCAATGATCCCTTGGACACATTGGAGGTCACAAAGTTTGGCTCACGTTCAGAGAAGCTTTCTTCGCTGTCAGAGACAAAACATCGCCAAGGACATTGTAGCTCATGTCTTCAGTGTCAACTTGGAAAAACGAAGAACGAACTTGTCAAGATGTTATCAAGAGCATCGTTGTGGACAACAAACTCGACCTAGTGCCATCGATTTTCTTGGAAATTTTAATTCCTGGATCATTTGGATACCGGAACATTTTTGTGATGGTTGATGTGTTTACTAAATTTGTAAGACTTTCCACTAGATATTATAATACTGATACTGCTATTAATTATGATAACTTTATCTTGCATCAAGGTAAGATGCGACGCATTCTAGCCGACAATGCGACATATTTTAATACTCATCGTTTTACTGACGCCATGTTAGAGCCGTGATATAAGAGTGTCTTTCTGTTCTATACGTCATCCTTTGAAATCCTTGCGAGAGAACATCCAAGAAGTCGTGAAGTTCCTCCGAATGCAGACTCACAACGCCACACCGACTGGTTCGTCATGTCCAGAACATAGAAGATTTGATCAATCAAACTCCTACACCACCACGGAGAATGTCCTTATACGTTGATGTATGGAAGGATGCCCAGCCGTCCCTGGAATCTTTTAGAAGAGGATGTGTACCTCGAGGCTCGCACTGATGGAGCCAGAAGGAAACTGCAGCTCCGTGGAGATCGTTACGTTCGCCAGGAGAACGCGAAGTCGTCAGCGTACGGTTCGAAGTCGGTGTGATGCTGTCCTAGTTCGTCGGTACCGTGTGGCCAGACGTGATCGGCAGCTCTGCAAAAACTTGAACTACCGTTCGTGGACCGTATCGAGTGGCTAGAGTTTTGATGGAGTCACTATGAACTTCATTCGTTGGATGGTATGCAGAACAAGGGCGTTACCACATTTCAGCACTCCAGCACTTCCACCACGACCCCGGTAGGTCATCACCCGTGAGTGACGTTTTCACCCCTGTGTGCGGAGATACTGTTTGTTGTTTTGTGCGAGACACTTTTGACTTTTTTTTTTTCGTGTGCGGACAATTTTAAGGAGAAACATCTATTTCTCCGAAACATTCGTTTTCCCCTTAAGAATTGGGAGATGTGCTGTGACATGTCTCCCCGGTTGTGTAAACTCTATGCTGTGTATTTTCTAAGTTCATGTTTTGGCTTTGACGCGCGCAAATTCTCACTAATTTTACTTTTTCTTTGAATTTAGTAGTTTTGTTGGATAATTATTGTTCAGTTAGTTAGTTCATTATTCTTTGATTATAAGTTTAGCATTAGTTTATCTTGTTATGTCCTTCTTATAAGGTGATTTTATGTTCGTTTGCGGGCGTTGCAGAGCGCGCGCAGTCAGCTGTTTTGTATATACGCGGTGCTTGAGGCCACGTTAGGGAAGAGTCTGAATAGTGACGGGAGTTGATACTTGTAAATTTTGAGATCTTTCATTTTACCCATTTTACGATTTTTCATTTGTTTCGGTTTATTATAATTTTTAATCAGTATTCAGACTTCTCCTCTACTTGTTTTGTGCACAATTTAAGTAAGTTTTTGGTTATTTATATTCGTTGTAGAAGTAAGAGCGTGTAGAGTTTTAATTTTCCGTTTTTTTTTAGTAATTATCAATTTAATTTTAATTTTATCACCTCGGGGAAGGTGAAGTGAAGCTGAGAGCTTGTTTTTTATTTCATTTTTAATTTTGCTTATTACTCCACGTTATTTGAATTAAAATTTTTAGTTTGCTTTGAATTTTTGAAACCACGTGGATTTATATTTTTTTTTGTATTGAAATTCCTTCTAGAACGAATTCACCATTTTGTTTGCTGAAGGATTTGAATTGTCCTTCTTAAATTTTAGATTCACGCAGGGTTTGTTTTAATCCAGGACCTTCAGTCCACGGTTTTTTTTTAACCCTGTTAATTGTTATCGAATGTTTTTTTTTTTTTTTTTTTTTCAATAAATTTAATGAATATTAATATCACCTTAATTAGTTCTTTTATTATTTCTAAATCTGCTATTTCAATTTTTGGGGATTTTAAAGAAAGTAAAATTATCAAAAGCTCACTTTTAATTTTTAAAGAAATTTCCCTGAGTTTTTAGTATCTCTAAAAGAATTTAAATTCATTTTTGCTGAGCTAGCTTAATTAATTTTTGTCATTTTTATTTTCTCTTTAATTATATGCTTGGACCATCAGTTCACAGCAGTACGTGATTACTAAACAGAAAATACACGTCGCTATTTGATGTGGCTACCCCAGTAAACCAAATTCAAATTTCCCGCAATTATATTTACTAATTTCAACTTAAAGGTATTCAAATAACTATTAATCTAATACAAAATCGTAGGTAATTTCATGCTTAAATGTTGAAGTTACCAAAAATAATTGCGGGAAATTTGAATTTGGTTTACTAGGACATTATAGTATTCCATTTCCATGATTCTAGGGTTACATAGAAAATAATAATACAGTGAATTTATTTTATTATTAAAAAACCATTGTTGGTTTGTCCCACATAGCCAACTTTAAATTGCCCGCAATTATTCTTAGTAACTTCAACGTTGAAACAAAAATTACCTACCATTTTGTACTACATTAACAGTTATTTTAATGCGTTTACATGAAGTCACATAAAATAGTGGCGGGGAATTTAAATTTGGCTATTATGGTAATGTCTAGTTCGTGCTATATAGTTTATATTTAAAATTAGAGAAATTTACAATGTTCTGCAGATTCTAATTAGCTATCCCTGCATAATATAAATTTCTTTTTATTAAGTGAAAAATAAATAAATGAATGATCATTCATAATTCAAACGTCATAAACAAATTATCGAATGATCGTCAATAATATGATGCTTTTTTCGTCATTCAATTACGTCCATCACAAGTACAGTAGAGAAGAGATAACGGAATGTCGAGTAGAATATAGAGACTATATAAGACGTTATTTAAGAGTTCACGTTATATATCAAAGTTGTATGCAACACACTGTCATAGCCAACTGTCAAATAGCCAAATTTAAATTTCCCGCAATTATTCTTAGTAACTTCAACTTTGATACATAAAATTCCCCACCATTTTGTATTACATTAATAGTTATTTGAAAGCCTTTACGTTGAATTCATTAAAAATTGTGGCGGGAAATTTCAATTTGGCTATTAAGGATACTAAGTTAACTTAGAGCCGTTTTACACGTACGATATTTTTTACGTAAATCATACCAAAAATTACCTCCAAAATTTTGGTGAAAATTTTCCTGAGAGCCGTTTTACACGTACGAGAATTTTTACATAAATCATACCAAAAATTATTTCGAAAATTTTGGTGAGAATTTTCGTAAGAATTTTTGTCACGACACTTTCAGGTCGTTTTACGCAGGAATAAGGTTACTTCTATTTGCACTTGTAAGTTGTAACCTAAATCTAAACAACTAAGATCCATATTTTGCTGGTTTATTGGTTAACTGCTATTTATTTAGGATTTCTATGATAACCATAATCAAACAACAATTTAATTTAACAAATGCGCCAGCTTATAACAACAAATATAGAGAAAATTCCGATTAAAATTTATTCCTGTGTAAAACGATCTGAAAGTATCGCGACAAAAATTCTTACGAAAATTCTCACCAAAATTTTCGAGGTAATTTTTGGTATGATTTATGAAAAAATTCTCGTACGTGTAAAACGGCTCTTACACAACATATGCTAACAAAAAGAAAACAAAATTATTAAACGTCACAATTTAATGTATATTGATGTGCCTTTCTTTTTATTTTACAAACTTAATGCTTTCCTGTGTTTAGTTATAACGTAGCCCTCCTTTTAATTAATCGCATTTGTGAAATCTCGCACATCTGTCATTGAAAGGAATGCCGATAAGAAAATATACTCGTGGAACTGTTATCTCACCGTAAATAATATCGGAAAGACAGCCTTTTGCTTTTTTCGATTTTAAATGTTGTACTCGTAGATATTCATATTACGTTTTATTTACAAAAAAAAGAAACATAACAAGATGTCCTATTGATGTCTACAAGTGATTTGCTTGGTACAACTATTTTTGAGTAGATTGCGCTGTCATACTTAATACATCACAATAATTTCTGGTTTAGCTCCAATCTTAATTTGGACGATTTGGACATCTACGCGACATCTATCGATGACTTTTAAAATTAATTTGCTTTTATATGGACTTGGTTTATCTTCTTGTATATAATCACTGTACTTGGGAAACCATTCTATTTTCAAAATTGAAAATTAAAAGAAAATATTTTGTTAACTAAAGTACGTAGTGATCCCCTTAATCGAAAAGCAAGGGCTTTCATGTGAATCCCCCACCTATAAGAATAAATCACAATTAACTCCTCCTTGATGGTCTGGACATTTGTATACCAAAACGGGCAGGTAATCAACTCGTTTCGTCTGTTTCTAATTTGCGCCAGAAACACGAGATGTTTCACGGAAAGCGTCATCTTCGAGAGTAATTGAAACATATTCTCTACCTAGGTGAAAGGAATGGCATTTTTCAAAGACGAAGGAAAAACAAGAAATGGAAAAACCGACGCGACGCACACACAGATGTGGAGCTCGGCTTAATTAAAAATGAAGAGCATAATATCGCATTCTCGTATCACGCGGCGGCACGACTCGAACTCTGAGAATTTTTCTCGGCATCTACCTTAATTAAATTTAAAACGCTGGTCACGCTAAAGTATATGACTTTCCAAGTCGAAACCCGTACGATCCGATATGTTTTATCGGATGTGAGAATAACCGAGGGAAATAATAAATATTGCTGCTATTTCCGTTCATAGAGTTAATAATTTCGATCATGCTAATGTATGGGATATGTATGTTATTGCTAGGATACATTAACTAATGCAGATACATAATAAATATGTAAATTATTGCATGGAATGTGAATGTGAAATGTGTGAAAATAGGAGGAAAGGGTGATGGAGGTTTCCCTAGAACATTAGTTTTAAACTACATCGCTATTGTTATAGTCAATTAAGTAATTAAGTAAAGTGTTAAAATATATTTTGTTTAAAAATGCAATAAAATCAAGTGCGCACATTTTAAATAATTACTGAAATATTAAAATAATGAAGATTACTTAGAATGTAATTTTATCAATGCTCCACATAAGTCTACCAGGTTAGTGGAGCGGGAAGTAGTGCATAAGACAATCTCGGTTTTTACGACTAGAAGGTGTCCACAAGCGGTCCACTTATGTGAAGCCTAGTAGAGAAAGCCCTTAGTAGATGAACCCTTAAACGGCTTGGCTGATCTAGGTATATCTTGCCAAGAGTATGCTGACGATGGTGTCACATATTTCTTTTTTTCTCCAACTTGTCCTGATTTCGTATCAAAGTGTATCAAAAACTTGAAAAACAAAAAATCTTGTGGCAATGATGAAAATGATGAAAAAATTGGTGACGACAACAATGAACCACTGACATATATTATAAATAAGTCGTTTGTAGATGGTAGATTTCCCGTACAATTAAAGAAAGTAACAGTTATACCTCTGTTTAAAAAACAAGATCCTGCTAACATGGAGAATTACAGACCAGTATCCTTGCTGAATTCAATATCTAAAGTCGTAGTGTCCGCAACAACACGGATTTACTAGGAAACGTTCCACGGAAACAGCACTATTTCAGACCTTAAAAATCATATATGAAGCTCTAGGCGCAAATAAATACGTAGCTGGCATACTTGACATGACTTGAATATATTGGCTGAAAAACTGTATTCCATGGGCTTTAAGGGCGTGCCGCTGGATTGGCTGGCATCTTTTTCAAACGGTAGGTCTATGACTGTCAAAGTAGGCAACGAGTATTCGCAGGAGTATGCGTGTGACATGGGAGTAGCTCAAGGGTCGGTGTTGGGCCTCCCATTAATCTTATTATTAATAAACGATCTACCGCAATATTTTAATTATGGTCACACGATTTTGTTTGCTGACGATGTAACGGTAATAGTAACGACTGAAAATTCTGCGGACCTTTCATTTATAATAACGTGTACATTGCAGGATATGGCAGAGTGGTGCAAAACAAACCGATTACTTTTAAATAAAAATAAAACCAAAATATTAAATTTCATAGACACAAAACTCCAGATATTACTACAAATATTCCTTGTACGGATGGTGCATCAATATTAGGTGTTGCCATAGATGATACGCTGGAATGAAAAAAGCAAATAGTGTGCACAAAATTGAATAAAGCCTATTATATTATTAATCAGTTGAAATATACATTGGAAAGAAAAGACCTAGTAGATATTTACTACGCTTTGGCATACTCTGCTCTTTCGTACAATGTCATTATATGGGGCGTTGCAACTGGTTGGGAGAGAGCATTCATTACACAAAAGTGGCCCATAAGACTGATTTTTAAAATAACAACCACGATAGTTGCAAGGATGTTTTTAAAGAAAACAAAATTTTAATTTTTTCCAGCATTTTAATCTATAAATCAGCGGTCTATCTGAAACAAAACTTTTAAAATATTTAATAAACACAAAAAACCCTTATACCACCCGCCATATAGAGCAACTGACCATACCCAAGCACTACCTATCAGCTACAAAGAGATCGCCTATAATTCAATGCCTAAGAGTATATAATAGCTTGCCAGGTATAATAACTAGCACATACTGCATTAAACAATTT
The DNA here is from genome assembly GCA_004143645.1 of Protaetia brevitarsis. NCBI lineage: Eukaryota > Metazoa > Arthropoda > Insecta > Coleoptera > Scarabaeidae > Protaetia > Protaetia brevitarsis. The sequence continues at coordinate 104,234 of RXPK01000104.1, forward strand.
AAAAAACAGGTTAGAGCGCTCCTAATAGAAAAAAATTATTACTGCATTAATGAATATTTTTGTTCTTGACGATACATATTTTTTGTCGTTTTTGTTTGTTTTGTTTTTTTTTTCTGTAATTTATTTATTTCCAAAATTTTGTTTGTTGTATTTTACATTCGTATTTTACATCCAGTGTTAATAAACTAAACTAAACTATACCAAAGAAATTTTGAGAATACCCTCTGCGATGTAGTTCAGAGAAGAATGAGCTTCACGGAAAAATGGTGTCAATCAGTTAAACTGAAACTAATTTAGTGGGCATTCACAAAGAAAAGGTTTAAGGTTAAGATAAAAAAATGAGCAAAGCATAGAGTACAGAACTATATTTAGGTCTATATTTTGGACATGAAGTAACCAACAACATTAGAAAATCCTTACTTGTGTGCAGAAATTTTGCAGGGAAAAACTGAGGATACAACCCAAAAGCACTGATTTGGATGTATACAGCCAAAAATCAATCATCGCTTATGAGCCAATAGCTTGGAGTAAAAGAACCAACACGATCACCTCTCGAAGGCAAAAAGATTAGCATCGTACGTATAACTGGATCTATGGTAACCTGCCCAATAGCAGCTATTAAAGTAGTACTAGATCTTATCCCTCCCCACATTGCAGTGAAGGGTGTGACCGAAAGAGTCACACTCAGAATGATCAAGAAAGAAACGATTAGGTGCAGTCCTCAATCTTCAAAAAGCGATCTAATCTGAGACATGCCCCGAAGTCACAAATCAAAAAGGTTCAGCTTTGTGGAGGAATTTACCACAAAGCTTAGCAATAAGAGCGAAATGATTAACTGAACTTTCCTTTCTCTCACAGTGGGACAGAATAAAAAAAGCCTTTATATGAAAAATAAAATAGCTTTATTTTAGCTTTTGAATGAACATATTTATCAAAATAAACATAACATTATCCCACATTTTGTTTTGAAACAAACAAGTAAATACATTATAGACAAATTTATACATTTTGTTCCTTTTCCCTGGATAGGCCGATTCGGTTCTATTGCTTCGATTTGTCCGACTCGATAAATGACTTCTTTCTTTGCGGTTATCTCAAATCTAAAATTTATAATGTAGCTATAAAAATAATCAAGAATTAAGGAAGTGCTCCATGCAATGAACGTAATACATTTTGTTAAGTAATTCTTCGCAAGCGCTTGCATAATCGTAGCGTATCTGTTGTTTAGGCGGTCACAATTTAAAATATTTTTATTTACTCAACAGTTTTGTTGTTAACAGTTAGTCATCGTACAAATAAACCATAACCTAAAAATATTTAATACATGTGCGCTGATGTATGCACACCAATACCATATGAACTGTCCTGAATAGGTTCGTTTGTTTTATTGCATTAACGTTATTTGCAACCGCAGAAGATTTGTTTGCACATTTTCAATAAAAAAATAAACGAATTAAACATATTAATCTTCAATTACTGCGTCGATCTTTTTAGTATATGGTCTGTTGGTCACATTTGCTGCTCAATACTGTCACAGTAAATACTAGTAAAAGCATTTACTAAGAGTGTGAAGCAATTATAGAATGTGTTTTCCTACAGTACACTGTCAATTTTTGCTACTTAGACACGTATTCAGATTTTAACAAAATGCCCAAAACTATTTCTTACAAATGATCCTACAAATAGATGTGAACTTTTCATACAACGACTACTATTAGATGATAAACGCGTACACTGTTTATTGTATTGTGTAATTAGAAGTAATATTAAAGTAAGTCTCAGTAAATGTTTTATTGTTTAGTGATACACACTGTTGAAAATTTTAACACTTTTTTGACTAATTTAATAGTCAGGACTCACTCTTTTCGTGTTATTTTGTCGAGAACTATACGAGTTTAAATTTGACGGGCAAAGATAGTCAAGTATTACCTATTGCTAAGGGGTTATTTTGTCCAACTGACACGTGGAATTATAAAATACTTCTAGTCACATTTTATTTGATCTAGACTAGACAAATTTACTAGCTGTTTAACTGAATGAGTGCGGTCTATTGGGTGAATTAACACCGTTTTCTAAACACGACGTCTTTTTAATATGGTTATTGCTTACCTGTTTCTGAATATTTTTTTAGGTATAAGTGGACAAATCGAACTATTAACAGCCTCAGTTTACAATGTATCTAGGTATATGTATTGTCCTTGCAGCTAATTTAATGCGGAATTTTATATGATTTTAACAACTCTTTTATTTCTTAGTGCTATAATATTCTCTTTTTGAGATGTTTTCTCAATTATAAATATGCAGAACCATTCATCCAAAAGTTTTGGTTTCAACTAAACGTGCCAATTTTAAAATGATTTTTTAGGAACCATTATAAAATTAACTGAATGTTTATGCTATTTGACTCAAATCCGAACTAATTGCGTAAATAGATATTCCCAATACATCTTTAAGATGTTGAATTTTTTTATGCACACTGGAATTAACGTTTAATAACACAAGGCTACACTTAGCAGGTCAGTACACGTTCGGTGGTTTGTTTGGATATATTAATACGCAGAAACAAACCCGAAAACAGATACACGTGCCATGCACGTGGTGCGTATAATGCAATACCGTATTAGATTAGGTGGGGTTTCTATATTTCTATCCGAGGGAAAAATTTTGATTGATTGACGCTTCTGTATGACTAGAAAAATAGTAAATCCTCATATCTGAACAAAGAATTTACACGAAATTCGAGTAAATTTCTGTTCTATTAAACACATGTAGTCAATTCGTCTGGCAAAGTTTGTAAAAATCAACACTAAAATATTTGACTAGTGTAAAATTAACGCCAACACCGGTAATATTTTCAACAGTGTACGTTAGGGTCCGATAGTTTGTAGTACTTATTCCTACAAAATTGTTAGTACTGCGACGTGTAAGGATTTACTACATAAATTTCTCTCCTGGAAGGTGGAATAAGAAATTTATCGGTAGCGTTATACGTTTTAGGGAAATCTGGGTTAGTTTGTCGTACCACACAGTAAAATCAAGAACGGTCCACAGTAATTTTAAATCATATTTCTCTAGAATTGGGAGGGTTAATGATTCGCATTGTCAATATGGTGGGGTAGATACAGTAGGGTATGTTTTATTTGAATGTCCACTCACTGATGAGTAGCAGTCGCGTATAAAGAATTGGACAGATTGCAGCATGATATTTGGATAGTTAGTAGGGTAGTACGTATTTATAAATGAATATTTCATACTTTCTAGTTGTCTGAATTAGTGCTAAATTACATAATTCTGGTACATTAATAAATATTTAAAATCTAAATGTTTAATTTAATTACTATTGATTAGAATAATTAGGACTAAGTAATTGGTAAGTATTAGAATAGATACTGCTGTTGTTTTGTTTGTTTTTATATCACTATGCTGGTCTGTCCTATTACAATTTTAAATTCATGATATACAATACAATATAATACAAAACTTTATTTGCCCAAGAAAATCAGACAGATTGTCAATAAAAAAAAAAAAACCGAACAGCTACCTGAAGATGGCATGACTATTGGAGTTCAGGGAAAGTGAAAGATGCTCCTTCTAAACTCAAAAGGATAACGATAATTTCCCGACTATCAGTAACAAAGTCTAAGGTTTCTTCCCAAATTCTGTTCTCACAGTAAGGTTTTTTCCATGGTTTTCCCTTACTCCTTTGCGAATGCTGCCAGTGAACTAAAGTCGTTCTATGGGCGCAAATATAATAGCACCTGATAGCTAGAATCATAAGGAAATTATTTAGTTAGAGTAGAAACATTTCAATGTCATGGAATCCAGATAGTACTTAAAATCAGGGAGTCAAAACCGTTTTAAAAACCGTAGTGTAAACAGTCATTATTTGGGTTTTTTTATTCGGGTACCCTCATTCTAAAGATACCCTTAATCTGACCGTATTTCTGACGGTTGGTATCCTAATTCTAACCGAATATTCCCTGGCCGTATTTCTATGACCACTATTCCTAACCGTATTCGAATTATGGTCAGATATTCGGTGACCGTTTGACTGTTTCAGACCGTATTCGACCATATATAAATACGGTCTCAATAACGGTCACCGGTTTCAACCTTTGAGGAATATATTGTAATTACGCCTGCTAAGTCGAGCGGGTCCAGTAGTCCCGTCCGATATTATCCGGGACAATGTTTCCCGTATCGCAACATGGGGAACAGTGCCTAGAGGCAGTTAAAATTTTGTAAACCGTTTATTGAGGCCGTATTTATATACGAAAATCTGACCGTAATTCAAATACGGTCATAAGAGATACCCTGACCATATTTAATGGGGGGATTCCGGCCTGGTCATGAGCGGTTTTCATATATTTTGAATTATGGTTACGGTCATGACCGTGACCGAAATTAATCCATGAATTGCGGTTACGGTCAAGACCGTAACAGAAATAAGAATTTTGGTCACAGTCATGACCGTAATGTTAGTATATATACTTTACCGTAACCGTTGTAATTGTGGTTTCGACTCTCTGCTTAAAACAGGTAGCCTGGTGTGGTACCTCTAGGTGATTTAGGATGATCTTTAATTATTTAGCTTTTCATACATAAAGTGTGTAAAACCCTATATGTGACTGGATAATTTAATAATTTCTACCAACTTTATGGTCATTTGTCTCCATTGTACAATTTTATAAAATCGTGTATTTAATACACTAAATTCGTATATTTGGGGCGGAATACACAAATGGTGCCCCCATACTTTTTTAAAACGAAATTCTTCGTCTTCGATATTTTATATAATAATTGGTAAAGATTAAATGAATTTTTGTAATAATTTAAATACATATAATTAGTGAATTAGGATCATTTTGCCACAAAAGTAAACGCTGTCGTACTTTGAACGAGAAATATGGTGGGGGCACCGAAATCCACTATCATCGTATTATAAGATTTGCATATTAGATAAGAAAAACTCCTTTCGAACAAAGCAGTACGATGTAGCGGCGGTGTAATGCTTTTCTTAAAAATCCACACCATTACAGTGATAAATCACGTCTGACGAGAACATTATCGAATCGTCTCCCATGACTGAATACACTTAGAATTAGAAAAGCGTAAAAAGAAAGAAATCGAAGACGAAGAAAAGTACAAATAAAACCCGACAAGAAAGTTTCCCAACCCGCAACTCGAGTACTAAAACCGCATCCAGCTGGAAAAACTCCGAGAACCGTTCCGAATATCGTTCCCGCTATACGAATTTGTATCACAAATTCGATAAGATCACCCAAATTGACCATTTACAAGTGTTTATCGAAGTTTTGGAGCAAAACGACGCTCTTGCGCACAGTTCAGGACTACAGAACAGGAGGGGGAGAGGCGATGTCTTTGCCCTTCGGCCCGCATGCGGAAATTCGTCGAAACTTCTCGACGACAGAGGATTGTAATCTCGGACGCGAAAAGTTGCCGCTCGTTTAAAGAATTGTGAAATATTAAAATATTCCAATTGCTCCTTTCTTGGCGCGAAATAATTCCGCTCTTGTTCTTTTTTATGCACCCGGAGAAGTTCTTCTTTGTTCCAGAACTTGCCCTTTCAGGGAATTTTCAACTCTTGATGTGTTCTGCGTGCGTTTATCATCAACAGACTTCTTTTCCATTTAAGATACAGATAATTAATTCTGTTATAATTCTTCTAAATGAGACATTTCAAGGGGCCACTGTGGTCCACTCCATTGAAAAGATTTTACTAAAACGAAATGCTAAAAATGATTTAACAATGTCATCCTGAATGTTCAAAATTATTACTTGTTGTAAAGTATACATACTAAAGTATTATGTACAAACAGTTTTCTATCGTTTGAAGCTCCCACTACTGTTTTACACTACCTTGAAGTTGATCGTTCTGATTACACCTGAGAACCCGTGTGCAATTAATAACTAGTGAAGTAGGCTAATATTTTATAAAGGAAATAGGAAATTAAAATAAATCTCTCACAAATTCTTTTTAGTTAAAGCGACCGATTTAAATCTTCCGATCTTAAATTACTTAAATGAATTATAAATACGTTGTTTATTTAAATATTGAGTCTCCAGGTTAAGATTACGCATATGGAATTCTTTTAAAAAAAGTAGCAGATTAAGAATAGTCAAATTTTAAAACATATACAAATTGAATATTACAAATAATAAAATGTTTGTATAAGACTTGTAAAACACAACACATTGAAACACTAACGAACGACACAACAAAATCTATTAAAATGAAGAATAGGGCTTTATTATAGTTTGAACGCAGCAACGAAAATTTCTCTGGAAATCAAAGGATAAAATAATTTACTTAAAAGAAACAATCCAGAAAGTAATAGCTGCGGCATCGCTTTGTGAGAGACTAAACCAACATTAAAGTCAAGAAAAAGAAAGCTACAAGCTTTTTGTTATTAATTAGGATCATGTTTTATTTTTAGTTATTACCAAATTAAGAATTACTTTTTGTTAATACTCTTAGAATAATTTGTTTTTGATTTATTTTCTTATGTATACTTTTGGTTTCTCAATTCTTTGTAAATTATTTTTTCTTTTCTTCTTTTGGCTTATCAGATTATTATTATGGATTAATAAACGTTACTTACTTACTTACAAGAAGTTGGTAGAATAAAACAATGAAAACCTGGTACTGGAAACTTTAATGTTCTGTTTGTCGACAAGGTTGCGCGCCACCAACTTCAGCACACCGAATTACAACTAATCTAGCGGTACATTCAAATGGGTCGTTTTATATACCTTTAATATTCAAGATTTTTATTTGGGTATATGCCAAATATTTCATAAGCATAATAATACAACAAATTAATGTATTTCTGCTATTAACTGTAAAAATTACTCCTAATTACAGTTAAAAGCAGAAATACATTAATTTGTTATTTTCTCACTGTAAAAAACTTGCAATCTTTGTATAATAATACAGTTTGTAATAACTATACTATTACAGTCATGAAAATATTTTATATATACATAAAACACTGAAATAATACATAAGGATACTTTGTTTATATATAGCGAAGGTTTTCGGCAAATATTATTTTGGTAAATTCTCAAGAATCCGCAATGTTACATCACAGACCCTTGTTCACAATAAGCTGTTAAAAACTTTAATCCGTGCTTTAATACAATAAAAACAAATTTCACTGAAGTTCTATAATGGCAATGAAAAAGAAATAACGCATAAAATTAAACCAAAGTGAACCACTATAATTATTTCTCTTTAAATCTATGCGCTATTTTCTGATATATTGAACTGCAATTGGAATCTGGAATTACTGTGTGGTACATATGTGAAATTGTTTTTATGAAGGTTAAGTAAAAAGATATTTGTGAATGTTTGAAAATAAAATTTTAAGGTATACAGGGTTAGCTAATAAAGAAATTTGTATAATTTTGAAATTAATTGAAAAGCATATGTTTGATAATTGTGAAATATCTTAACGGTCGTTAATAAAGTTTTTATTGTTTTTAATTTGAATCATTTCTAAAACCATTCCTGCTTTGTAGTTTTTTTCTTTCATCAATATGTCATATGTTTTTTAATGCAGTAATATTAGCAGAAGATTTGTACCCCTTAAGAGAATAAATAGACAATTCGAATTCTTGAAATAGCCTGTAAATTACGATTATTTTAATGCATTTTATCTTTCTCTAAAACACGCAACTTTTTTCTCTATTTAACCAACTCTACACTTCCCAAGGTAGCAATAGTGTTCTTATCAAATAGACCCTGCGCCTCTAAGATGAGTCCTTTATTGACCAAGATTAATTAAGTTGTTTTTATTTTATGTTAGGTAGCTCTACACTAAGTTTGGCCACTTGGCTGCGGGACAATTGTGTTATCAAGAATATAAAAAAATGTTGGTGCTAATAAAGCATTACAAGGGTTAAAGCAAACGTAATCATATACGCTAAATTTGAAAATCAATTAGTATCTTCTCTTTAATTCCACGCTACGTCCAGGAAACCTGATACATGATTTATGGGAAAAAAAAGTAGTGTTCATTTCCGCCGCATGCAACTTTCAAATACGTTTACAAATTCCCGGAAAACCATACGTGCAATCCGGACGCTCTATTTTATTCACAAATTAATCAGCGTATTTCCATTTATACCTCCTATTTTCCGTTTCCACTCCAGGGCATTGATTGTTTCCTTTTTTTGTGATGTATACCTTGTTAACATCACGTTGATTCGTAATGTATTCAAGAAATATCTATGCATTTTTGGCTTTGATTCCCTGCTTCTATTAATTGATTTTTATTATTATTTGGTTACCGGTAATAGATAGTTAATAATCAATATTGCCTACGTAGAGAGATTTTCCATATAGAATTTAATTAATAGAGAGGTAGATGTACTTTATTAGTGTTCATTATAAAATGAATAAAAATTAACCAAATCAAGAAAATAACGGCTACAACAAAAATTAGACAAGGTATATGCCAAAGAGAACGTTGTTCTGAAAGAAATCAAAATAGATACCGCAAATAACATAATAAAAGCGATAAAGAATTCCAGGAATAATGAGATGGGAATCAAAATAAAGGTAAACAATGAAATAAGTGACAAAAGTCGCGCGGTGGTGCTAAAGAGTTTAAAGACAAAATCACAATGCTAAAAAATGTAAGCAACCTTAACGATAAGATAAGGGATATAGTCTACATCGGTCGCGTCCAACATTAATAGCACTGGAAATTCAAATATCTCACCGATTTAAATGAAACTTAAGACTTACTTAAGTAAAGATTAAGTAATACTAACTTTAGAACACCCTTATAACTTTGGAATTCAAAAATCTCAATAGTACTTTCCTAATGTTCACGTTGGCGAACATGCTTTACAAAATTTGGTAGAAAAAATTGAAATTTACAAAAAAATTCTAAAAAAGAACAAAATTAAACCTTATAAACCGTTTTTTGTACATGAATTAAGAAATGCTGATGATGCTTTGCGTTTAGTTTTTTGCTCATGCATAGGAGAAAATCAGTTTGTAAATCGACATTTATAACCAGTGGGAAAGTTAAGCAACTGTAGATTTTGGTCGAGAGCAAATTTTTACATATTTCAAAATTGCAACTAGAAGTTAGTATTACAAAAGAAGTTTAATGTATGGTGTGGTGTCATGTATAAAAAATTATGGAAGTGGTAAATTCTGTCACTGAAGATATGATCCACAATGTTTATATAGAATTTGTAAGTAAAGCTGAAAAGTGCATAGAGGTTGGAAGATACCAGGTTAATAAAATGTTGTTTACGCCTCCATCCAGAAACACTCATTTTGTAGTACTTCAAAGCGGCAGCCAAACTACCGTTTTCCTGCCTAGGCAGGTCATTAAGCTACTGTTCAACCATGCAAGATGAACTTTGCACTTATTATTGATAAATAGATATTAAACTAGAAAGAAAATTATAGAAAAAGATTTATTCTCGGAAACGTCAAAATACTAAGGCATGTAACATGTGTGCCACTTGTTTGTACAACAGTATTGATGTTTCATTACTTTATAGAGATATTAATGTTAATTGCTTGAAAAAGTTGTTGGCTGTGATAACGAAACGATCGTAGCAGACATTAGATTGTTCTATATTATTAATATTTAATTGAGGTTACTGCGTTCCTTTTTTATTTCAAACAATAATTTTGTCAGAATTACTTACCTTATCTGTTACGGCAGCTTTTTTATTGCTTAATCAAATTTTACCACAAAATTTCACTATTCAATAAAGTTGTACTACAATATCTGACATAACCTACCTATAAAAGGAGCATAGATTGCATATTGCTTGCCGCAAATGCGATAGTAAATTTTCAGTAAAATTTTGCGTACAGTAAAGCTGGACTGTTGGATCAAGGAATAAAGGCTGCTTAATTTGAGAAGTTTTGATCTCATTAATCTATTTTGTTCTGTATGTGACGTTTGCAAATTCTCCTTTGCAGGTATACAACGTTTTTCCGGTAAATGCACCAAATCAACTTTTTATAACGGTGTTTGAATGATATGGGGGAGGCGCCATTTTTACAACAATGACTGTATCACATATGCCTATTGAACCTGTTTACATAAGTGTGGGCTAGGTTTGGAAAAAAGTAATTTGAATATAATGATTACATTAAATTAACTACAATTGTTGTTAGCATAATATTTATTTCTTAATAATATTCACTTTGTTATATAAAGAGAACTTATCTATTGTTTAAGTGAAATTAATGGGTTTGTTAAATTAATAAACTAGAAGTAACAAAATAATATGATCGCTTTTTATACCAATTATTTTCTTAATTTTCGCAATATCTCTAAAATAAAGGAGATTTTTTTAGTTTGAGGGTTTGTTGATTTCCTTAATGACAATACTTAAATCTATAGGGATGTTGGCAGTTAATAGATATTGGCAACTTTTTCACTTCTGAAACAGCAATTCATAAATTTGGAGTATGTCCAAGATCTGGCAGACCGACGTCCTTCTTAAACATCGTCGATTTATCTCTAGCTTAATTGGTAGAGCGTTCGTCCGGTAAACGAGAGTATGTAGGTTCGAATCATGCGTGAGGAGAAATTTTTCTTGGGAAAGATTCGTCTTAATTATTACAGTTATTAGCAGAAATACATTAATTTGTTAATTTCTTACTGTAAAAAGCTTGCAATCTTTGCAAATTTGTTTGAGTTAACAAAGTACCGATGTTGTCTCAACAATATGAAAGTAATTGAACCAATCCAACATTTTTACAAAGTTGAACTATATTATTCTGTTAAGACCATACTGAACTAAATAATTTGTGTTTGAATATATTGAACTTTCCAACCAAATATTTTATTTACAAATATATTATTATTATAGCCTTTCTAATGATATGATACAGTAAGCAAGTAAATAAATAAATAAGTAAACATTAATCTCTCCCTACACCGATGTGTTTGTAAAACCAAACACGCAAGAATCCTTTAATTGCATGGTACTAACGATATCACCCATACATCGCAGAGCTAAATCCAATAATCAATACAATTTGAAATCTACCATCCATTTTTCCATTTAATCAAAAAAAAATTGAAGAAATATTTAAGGGTACTTTATAAAAAAAGGATTAAATTGAATCTCAAACTGCAATAATAAACAAGGTTTTGCAGAAAAAAAACTAAAAAACCTTTCGAAAAATGCAATTTTCTTCATTCCATTTATATTTATCTAATCATCGTCGTAAGTGGAAATCGGATTTCTCAAGCGCAATATACGATATAAGTACGTCAGTACGAGATATCGATAAAAATTAAAATTGCAGGCCATGGCGAATCCGCGAGCGCACACAAGAAGTCGAAATGAGCGCGATAAAACTACCGTTATGCGCTCTGTAAATGAAAATCCACGGTTAAGTGCACCCAGGATGGGCGCGCTGCTAAAATTGGACGTTCTAAAAGAGAGAACCATTTAGAAACATAAGGGAATCTGCTACGGTCTAGAAAGAAGATTTCATTAGTAATGCAAATCGTAAACAAAGTCTAGAGATTTCTACGAAACACATTCAAATAAATGCAGGTGCCTTTTATGAAAAAGGAAAAGTTAAAATTCGGGAAATCACTGGTAGAATAAAAATCTAGAAAAAGGAATTATTTTGAAACTAATTATTTTTTTCATGTAGTACAACCGACCGCAAGAGCACTTTACTTACGTCATTAGAGGGTTGAAACATAAGTTAAATTGAATTACATACCGTTATTAAAAGCAATTGCCAGATGTTTTCCCAAATGAAGCTCCCTAAGGTCATTTTAAAAACTTTCAGTAGCGGTTGGCTGGGTAAATTTAGAACACTGCAAATGTGTTCGGTCGATATCCGCTACAACATGCTTATTCTCCATACATATTATCTGTCAAACTTCCATCATAAATATAAATTAAATTTACACTTCTATTTGTACAGCGAGAAAAAAGGTAACGAATATTCATTAATTTCTTTAATATTATTGGGTAAAAAATCTTACCGGAACCTACGGATTTTAATTACATGACGTTGTATTAAAAAGTATGAAAACGGAAAAAAAAATACATGCACTATTGATGCGTTCACGGATCTCATTGCTGGGGCACAACTTAATTTATCTCAAAATTAAATAACTGGTGTCATATTTTTATGTTGTGAAAAGGCAAACAAATGTGTGAACTTAAACACAAACCGTTAATCGATGTGGGGGTACCTGTGTATGTTACTGATCGCATATGTTAGAACAAGTAATAGTTATGGCCGGGTTTTCTTATCATATAGTTTACCACTAGAAATGTAAATAAAATCGCCGAGATCCCAAGTAACCATTAGCGATTGACAAAAATATCCGGTGCTTTTTGTGTACAATTACGAGTACCGCCCAGAATCGAATTTAATTATTACCTATATGTAACTGTAATAGCTGTTTCGGCGGACGTAACGAAAGTAACTACATTAATAAGAGTAGCAAAAATTACTAAAGTAAGAAAGTAACAAGAGTAACTAAATACGAAATACGAAAACAAAAGTACCAAAAGGAAAGAATTTTTCCAAATATAATGCTTTAATGATAAGAAAACCAACGGGTAAAAACTCAATCGATAATGCTTTAATTAAAGTTGTAAAATCCAATATTTTAAACATCCTAGTGTCATCTATTTTATTAATTTTTAATCGTAAGTATGTCCTCTCAAATGCCAGATGGCATGCGGGGAGAGAATTTTTAACTGCAACAGTCTAGAGGACGCGCTAGCATTATAAAAAATAGGAATAGATGGACACCCCTCTTACTCTTTAGTGACCGGACACGTGTGGGAGAATTTCGCTCAAATGTCCTCTACTCACAATTTTAAATGTTAAAGTACTTACTTAAGTGAAATAGGTGCATAAGACTCTTATATAACCAGTATCAAGGATGTTGATTAAGTTTATAAATAAAAAGAAAACATTTAAGTTTAAAAACACATGAGATTTTTATTTTAAAAGGTTCAAAATGTGAGACCGTGTAAAACAACGCAGATAAGAAAGTAAATATCTCAGGTAAGTCAAATCAGTTCGCTTGTTAAATAGCAATTACATTTTTAGTTAGTAATTCCAAATTCTGCAATATAAATTCGTCATAGAAAATAAATACGTTTAATTTTAAATTTTAAAATGCCCGTGTTTTCGAGACATCTATCTGTGTAATTCTATGCTTAAATGACGGGTGGATCAGGATATGTAACATTTGAAGGTAAAAATTACTGGGTATCCGGTTCGTGCCGTGAATACATATTAACTAGTAAAATTAGAACCGCCACTTTATAAAAGTGCTCGCAAACTGGTCGGCGGTTACATACAAAATTCCCAACCAATTTTCAAATTCTCGAACGTATTCAAATATTTTTTATAGTATATTAAAATTTAGACACGAATTAAAATAATACGTTTATTTTTTAGGTTCATATAGGCGCAGAATACCTTTGGAAGGAGTAATTCGACAGGCATCAGAGCTGGTCAGGGCTTCGGATGGGGGCTCTCATACTTCTAATTACGAAGAATGGCTCAGGAAAGGAACATATCTCGGAAAATCATCGTTGGGGAAACTTTACCCAACAATTATGTAGGTAAAAATGTGAATAAAATTAAAATAATTAAATTTCTTTTAAAATAACGCTGATTTTAAATTCGACTTTGGAAAAAACAGGATTTTATCAAAATAGCCGTTAAATTTTGCAAAAATTAATCGGGAAACGTCCGTCTCTCGCGGAGGTTGGCTTAGTGAATCCTTTCAAGTTGAAATTTTCTAACAGACATCGATAGCGATGTCTTTGCAAGGACTGCAAACTGCTTCAGAAAACTCCGTTAATTTTACCAATGTGAGGGGAGTATAGCATATTTAGAATATGGGAATGCTTATGTGACCAAATGGAACTATGAAATGTTTAAACTAAATTGAAAAATATAATTATACCAAAATTATGGACTAAAAGTAGGTGTGTATACATCATTACTCCATTTAATCAACAATCTTAAAAATATTACTGTACAAAGAGTATGCAGCCTCGCATGCACGTCAATTTTTAACAAAACTGAATTCCACCAATTTCTCCTGTCTTTATGTTGACATATCAATGGACTCGGATTGCAAATAATATAAAGCATTACTAAACTAAATTTAAGCAAAATAATTACCCTAAAAAAAAATATGTTCTTCAGAAGTGAAACTTGGTCCAACTTTGATCTGTCAAAATCCGTTGTAAATGTATAATATTCAAATTCTAATATTTGATTTCGATGTGGAGGTATCTTTTCAATATTGTATTAAAGAATACATTTTAAGCCACGAATTCAGATTTTAAATAAATGAATGCCTTAATATTTTACGAAACTCATTTTTTATGCTTTTGTTTACAACTAACGTTTTAACGCGTTTTTTAATAAAAGAAAATAACAGTTTAGAATACTATACCTACTCCCAAATATATTTTTTTTTCAATGTATTTCATATTATCGTAGCAAGTTCAGCATATCGCACCCTAACAGCAGCATTGATACCGCTGGCACAGTGATTACCGACACAATAACTTTTTCAAGAGCAGAATTAAAGCAACGAAAGTACCAAATTTAAAGTAACATAGTGACGATTAGATACAAGGAACGAAACTATTTATTATTAAAATGCAGTTAAATAATGTTCTTTCAATTCAGATTCATTATTATCTATTATAGCCACATGTTTCGACCGAAACTGGCCAGGTTCTTAATTAAAATGTTGTCATTGATTCTTAATTGTTTGAGTTGACTTCAAAATTTATACTATAGATCTCTATTAAAGTAAAATCATTCTGTAATCCAGCTCATAAGACTTTGTCGATGAATCAACGAAACGGGATTATATATAGGGATCGAGAATTATACAAGTGCGTTCTGACCATGCTTAATTTAGTCTCATGCTAAACAAGCTATATTAATGGTCGACTGGGACATCGATTAGAAATAAGTATATAGCGCCATATGACTTAATATTGCTTTTGTGTACCGTAGAAACTAATACTAATTCATGAGCCCTAAAACTTCCAATATCACGGTACTGCCATACAATCATATCTAGGTTGAAATTAGGACATCCTGTTCATCTGCACAAAGTAATGCTAATAGAATCATCAATATATATAATTGGATACGAATAGGATAATAAAAATCATCATCTCTTCCTAATTTATAATAATCGTTTAAATATAATAAATAATTGTGAACTTAATTTCATTACCAACCAGTGTAATAATCCTACTAAATTCAAATAGTAAAATAATTTGTGACTTTCTGGATGTCGTAAATAAAGTCGAAACTGTTAATAGAGTTCTACTTAAACACAAAACACCATCCTTACTATATCTTCCGTGGTTTCATCCTTGCACCGTTGGTCGAATTCATGTTTGTGTTTTGAAGATCAGTCTAACAGATCACAGACTGTGAAACATGTTTCGCTCTACCATCCCATATATGTATGTTGTTGCACACTGAATTCATCATATTATGATGGTATGTCGATTTAGATCCGATGGCAAAAAGAGGTTATTATTCGATCAGCAATTTTTGTCATTTGCTTAGGGGTTATTGGCATTAAACTTCACCTCACATATAGTATCCACCATTATGTGCTCTTATGTAATTGTTGTTTGCTTGAAAAAAAATATATTGATATAAATTACTTTTTGGATTACAATATCCCAAGTAGCAGCAGATATTTAGTCATTGATTACGTCGATTGTCCCAAATATTATGACGTATTTCATACGTGAAAAAGACGTTATAATGTCACAGATCATCGACGTCGTATAAACGTCATTTACGGAAGTCGAATCGACATTCTTTATAGTAATAGTTGCACAGTGCAATACAACATTACCGAGTCTTCTGTAGTAAACACATTGGTACAATTGGTACGTATTGCAAAAGACTCTCTTACATATCTTACATATGTGTGACAAGTAAATGGGTACTCACATAGTAATCATTCTATGAACATATGGACTTTACATAATAAATTGAAAAAGAGACATAGTACATCTCAGCCGTGTGTACACGTGTGCTAGAGCTCTGATTTTAATCTTGAATTGACGCGTTTAAAATTAAGTTTAAAAATTCATATTGCGTAGTTATTTTTACCTTAAGCGCATAGTTTGTGTTTTTCTGTTAAATTCTTTCAAGTTTTTTCTCTAACTTGGTAAGAAACGTTACGTTTTTGTTTTGTGTTATCACTAACACATCCTAGCGCTCTTTTCTTTCACCAATTTTTCCTGTTTTCTTTTACACTTTGCTTGAAATCTATCACATTAAATTGTTTAAGATCAAATCACTTATTTGTTAGTTATTACTGTATTGATATTATCCTATCGTTTTCTTCTCTTAATCCTTTTCCGCGGCCCTCTTGTATGTCTGTAAGTCAATAATTATCGCCCCGATTGTTGTGAAGTGTGTCCCTGTCTTTGTTCCCCTACATATCAATACATATAGCACTTACAACATTTGATTTCTTTGTCGAAATTCTAAACATGCTATGTATTAAATTTAATGGGGCAATTAATGAGAAAACATATAAGTTTATCACTTGCGACTGTTGTGGCAGGCTCGTATACTTTTCTTGTTTCGAATTACATTCTTTCAAAGTCACTCTGATGATGTCTTCAAGACTATACGAAAATTCAAAATTTTAAAAAATAATCCTCAATACGCCCACTTGTCCATTTCTTTAGATCGAGCAGATTGCTATTTTTAAATCTGTTAAGGCCGAATTAACTACACGAGCTGCTGCAGGTGAAACCAACCTAAAAATTAAATATCAAAATAGCATACCAACTATTATTAATGTTAATCCGGGGAAACTGACTTCGCCCAACAGACCACCGGCCCCATTAAATTATATTACCAAAACGTTAGGGGTTTAAACACAAAAACCCATAATTTTTTCAACAATAACATTGTGACGACTGCTGATATCATACTTATTACAGAAACATGGCTAAATGATTCAGTACAGAATAATGAACTTTTTACTAATAATTACAGTGTTGTCCGGAAGGATAGAGATTGTACAGCCACCCACCGTTCTAGAGGGGGAGGTGTTCTAATTGCTCTCGCTCATACTATACCATTTGAAATTATTAATACGAGTCACATAAATGCTCAAGTACCTCTAGTTGATCTAGTAATTTGTAAAACCACTTTTGGCAATACCTCTCTTTATTTTGCACTTATCTATATTCCCCCGGATGCCTCGGTAGAGTGTTTTGAAGCACTGACTTCTGCTCTTGAGATTCTGTTTTTGAGAAATCTTTTTGTTATAATTGGCGATTTTAATCTACCCGATTTACTTATGTCTACCGAACAACGTTATAATAAAACTACAATTTTTCTAAATTTCTTGGATATAATCAACGCTAAACAATATAATGATGTGAAAAATGTTAATGATGAAATCCTAGATTTGCTCATTTCTAATATTGATCTGAACTTTCAAATCTTGCACTCCGACAATCCTATTTTACCCTGAAGATTCATATCATCCTAGTCTCGACATAATTATTCACTCTTTACATACTAATCCAGTATACAACTTTCCATCTGCTGGAAATTCTCGCTACGACTTCAATAGAGCAGACTATCCTTCATTTATAACCACTTATTCCAGTATGATTGATCCTTTCTCACGTATTTTAAGACGTAAATATAGCTTAACACTTTTTACGATGTTATATATTCAATCCTCAACCTGTATGTACCCCGCACACAAAAATCAAATTCCGATTACCCACCATAGTTTACATCTACAATCATACGTAACCTGAAAAATAAAAACTATTACCACAAGAAATGGATTGAAACCAAAGATGAACATTATTATAATGAATTTAAACGCTTGAAACTTCAATAAAAACTCAGATAAAAGAAACTATGCATTTTACTTAAATAAAATGGAGAATGCAATCTCTACATCCCCTTCTAACTTATGGAACTTTCTTCGTGCTAAAAAGCGAACAACTCGAATTCCAGGCAGACTTCACGATGAAGATGGAAATGATTTTACTGACCTTCCCAAATTGTTAAAGCTTTTGCTGACACTTTTGCTTCTGTGTACACTTCAACAAGTCGCGGTCAAGCATATCTGGAGTATAATTCTTTGCCGCATGGATTCCAATTAATAACCGAGGACACGCTAATTAAAGTTATGGCTACATTACCCAACAAGCAGACGTCAGGATGCAACCAATTACCTAGCTATTTAATTCGTGAGTGCAGATACGTCTTCGCCTTTCCAATGCAAACAATCATTAACCTATCCATACGATCCAGCGTTTTTCCGGTTCGCTGGAAAGCAACAAAAATTGTTCCTGTACATAAAAGGGGTGATCGAACGTGTGTTTCCAACTACAGACCTATATCTATTATATTTAACTTTGCCAAGATCTACGAGAAAGTTTTATATTCAAGCATATACAATAGCACTCGATCCTTTATTTCATCTGAGCAACATGGTTTTGTATCTGAGCGCTCAACAGTTACCAATTTGGCAACAATAACACAATACGTGAGAGAAGTACTGGACCGGAGAGGAAGAGTCAATGTAATCTACACGGATTTATCAAAAGCCTTCGACTTCATTGATCACGAAATTCTTTTTGGCAGGTTATCCTCCTTTGGTTTTGTTCCTTCTTCCCTGAACCTACTCTATGCCTATAACGGCTTTATGTCTGACGACTTCATTCTATCTTCCGGTGTTCCTCAGGGATCAAGTCTTGGACCTCTACTATTCGTATTATTTATAACCGACTTACTTTTGAAGATTGATTCTCCGATACTTGGGTACGCCGATGATATCAAGATCTTTTCATAGATTACCTGTACCGCTGATGAAGAGGTGTTGCAAAGAAATTTAAATACGCTCCCTCAATGGTGTGACGAGAATAAACTACAGTTAAATATTAAGAAATGTTGTGTAGTTACATATTCACGTTCGCTACAAGTCTCTTCCACATCATATCACATCAACGGTAACAAGCTAACATCAACGTCAGAGTGTAAAGACCTTGGGGTAATCTTCGATTCCAATCTTAGTTTCAAATCACATATACAAAAAGTATCTTCGGATGCTTATAAATCGCCTGGGTTTATAATGCGAATATCTGCATATTTCACGAATACTGCCGTACTCAAAACTCTCTACTGCGCTTATGTTTTGAGCAAATTAGAACATCCATGTCTTATTTGGTATCCCTTATATGCGTCGGATTCTTGAACGTATTCACCGCAGATTTTTTAAATTCCTGTGTGTAAAGTTATAAACTGGATGGAACTTACCCAGAAGTGGGCATTTCGCAAACTGAACTTCTGTTAAGACACAGTATGATGTCATTGAGCGTTAGGAGAGACGAAATATGTAGGAAATTTTTGACAAAACTGCTTAGTAACGACATCGATTGTCCTTTCCTTCTTGGCCGTATGCATTTTCTGGTGCCGAGATTGAGTGCGAGATACGACTCTACATTTATGCTTCCGTTTGCAAGAACTAACGTTATGAGACGTCTGCCTATATACACTCTTTCAAGACTGGATAATCAAGAGCCGTACGACTTTGAACAATTTTTTATTTCATTATCTTTCTTCACATTTCACATTACATACGATAATTATGTTATTAATTATGTATTTTTCTTTTTTGCAGTTAGTTACATAATCTTGTTATATAAGTTTTCAACATGTGCGCATGCTACTTTTTTGTGTCCTATTATTGGGCTTCGGCCTGTTGGGCAATAAAGATTATTATTATTATTATAACAAGTATAAACATTAGAAAAAGTGTGTTTTATTTAAGATATTCTATTAGATATTGCAAGTAAATCCTCTTTTCATTATTATATGTATACGTTTTCCCTCAAATAGTTAATAAGATAAAGATAGATAAAATGGGTCGCAATAGACATTGTTCGGAGAGTGAGGGGAAAATGATTAAGCATGGAAACATGTTAAAGTTTGGTGAACTCAATACCAAGTAGATGCAGGAAAATAATTTGAAATAAAGAGCACGCTACCAAGTATTGAGTTCATTGAAAGTAGTGAAAATTAATTGAACACTTTTATTTCATGTACACTTCTCACAGGAAAAATCGGGACACCAGCAATCGTGAATTTTTAAATTTCTTGGGTGTAAATGCAACTTTCAGAGGATATATGCACTTATCAAAGCCATAAATCACTTTTTTGTGTGTATTATTGCGATCAAAGGAAAGACTAAAAATTCAAACAGAAATATAAATATATATATAGAGAAAATGGTTTATACATTAAATAAACACATTGGAATTTCGGTGGCGGTGTTTCCTTAGAAATACCGAATACGGAAATATTAATGCACATATACATAACAACTGAAAGGCCTCTTGAGTAGACGGCACCATTTAGAAATACACATGTATGTATTTAACTTGTTTGATGTTATTTATGTAGAGATAATTCTTTTTTTAAGAAAACATATGGCGATGGGATTTTAAAATTATATTACCTATTACTATGATGTTAGTTACTTAGTTTGATTTATGCCCGCATGTAATACTTTAGCAATAGACAATATGTCAATCAGCCTCCTGAGTTTTTGAACCATGTGATTTTCACATTGATTAATTACACTATTATTGATGTATTTATTATTGTTGTTGTTTAGTATTCTTAAATATTGTATTACTACAAAATATTTTTCTATGTATTAAAAAATTACCAAAAACAGTTTAAGATTATTTACAAAAATTTTAAATCAATTAATTTCACAAAGAAATTATTTATTTTATTAATCCTCCGTTTATTGTATTTTCAAGAATATATTAACTATCGCTTGTGTAATCCAATGTCGTACTATTTTATTGAAATGTTGCTAACACTTTTGGTCTGTAACACAGCTTCGGGCAGTACCAACGAAAAAGTATTAAATGTATCAAATTCAACAATAAATATTTTAGCACTAACTGAGATTGACGAACAATATGCTTTCTTACAATGTTTGTTATGGATTATAAATCCAATAATATTTAAATAATTGTTAATAAACCTGTGCTACATAAAGACAGTTTGTAGAGATCCAGTGTTGGCCATATTTCAAGAAAATAGATCAACGATGTCAGATTATACAGGCGATAGCTAAGATATATTTCCTGAAAATACAATAAACAGAGGATTCATAAAATAAATAATTTCTTTGCGAACTTAATTGCTTTATTTAAGAATTTTATAAATACCTAATCTTAAACCTGGTTTTGGTAATTTTTTTATAGACAGAAGAAAACTTTATAGTAATGCAATATGAATATTAAACAATAGTAATTAATACATCAATAATAGTGTCAATAGTAGTCAATAAATCTGTGAAAATCACATTATCCCAAAACTGAGGAGGCTGACTGACATATTATCTATTGCTAAACTAATACTCGCGAGCATAAATCCAACTAAGTAACTAATATCAAAGCCAGCACTAACGAGTAACATAATTTTAAATAATAAAATCCCATCACCACATGTTTTCTTAAAAAAGAATTATCTCTACATAACATTAAACAAGTTAAATACATATATATTTCTAAATGAAGCCGTCTATTCAAGAGTTCGTTTTGCTGGTATGTATTTTTTTTTCATTGGTATTTCTAAAGGAAACGCCGCCACCGAAACTCCGATTTGTTTATTCTATACATAAACCTTTTTCTCTCTATATATTTATTTTCCTGTTTAAGTTTCTAGTCGTTACCTTTGATCGCAGTAATATACATAATTAAGTGATTTATGGCTATGATAAGTCAATACGTTCTCCGAAAGTTGCATTTACAATCAAGAAATTTTAAAATACTGAATTGCTGGTCTCCCGATTTTTCCTGTGAGAAGTGTACCTATATGTATAACCAAAGTATAAAGGCCGTTTTACACCTAACTATTTATTGCGCAATTTAAAATTTTACGAGTATAACACGTATTTAATCCGTACATACACATATACACGTAAAACTTTAAATTGGCCAATAAATTGCGCAATAAATAGCTAGGTGTAAAACGGCCTTAATGCACAAATATGATAAACAAATGTATTTATTATACAGGCAAAATAACGTATTGATGGAAAAAAATTGGTATTATAATGTTGGCGGCATTTCGCAGTATTTGTAAGAGAAAACAGAATACGAAAAGTGAGGTTAAGTACAATACTTCAAAACAGAAAATATGGAACTGGTAATAAAACACTTACTGAACTTACTTCTAATTACACAAACAAAACAACTCGAAGGCACGCCAAAACATTCCTCTACATTCATACATACGTTAATACACCCATGCCGAGACACCACACTAACATAAGAAAAAAATGGCTTCGATGAGTCAAAAGAGCGCTACTCAAAGATTCATGATATAAAATTATATTTCTTTCAAACTCATATAACGGGAATATAAAAAAAAAATAATTACAATATGAATTAAACTGTATAATAAGCTAATACGGTAAACGTTATGTAAATTGTGATTGACTATTTTAAAGTTAAAACAATATATGCTTTACGATATCGGTGTAGAAAGATTAGAAATATTTATATTAATATAAAATAACTAATTTAGGATAGTCCTAGCAAGGAGTTATTATTATTAATATTTATATATTATTTTTATAACATATTTCATTTTATGTTGCTAACAACAATTGAGTCATTGGTGGTGACGTAGTATCGGCGTCATTTAGACGTTATATAAAGACGAACTTATTTGATCTTTAAAATGACATCCTTTTTATGGGCGATACTTGGTGCATCGACTGTCGTCAGCCATTTTTCTCCAAATATCGACGTCTATTCGACGTGACTCTACTACCTGAGATAAGAGTTTCGACATAATGGAATATATATCATATCTAGATTATAAAAAGACTGGTGTAATACTCAATCAAATGTATAATAGGTATCCACTTACCAGTTTCGCCTACACTGCCATTCTCAGGCCATGTTAAATTCATTAGGCAAGAACAATACAATTGAGGTGATGAAAAATGTCAAACATGTTAAAATTAAGTAAAAACTAATTCAAATTTAAACAACAAAAAATAAAAGGGTTTCAAAAGTTTAAAAACATTGCAAAAGTCTAATCTTCCTCTTCTTTTGCAATATTTTGCACTTGCTCCATTTTTGGTTTGTATTGTTTAACTTTCACTTAATTTTAACATGTTTGACCTTTTCTATCATCTAAATTGCATGGTTTTTGACTAATGAAATTATCACGGCTCTGAGGATAGCTGTTTAGTCGAAACTAGTAAGCCGATACTTATTATTGCATTTGATTGAGTAGTACACCAGTCTTTCATTATCCTTTACACTTTAAATCAATTTGGACATAACCATGCATAAGAGTTTCTATTAGAGATTGGAAAATTGTTCCCAACATCAATGAATTGTGGTGAGAGGTTAAAATTAGCGTCACTGAATAGGCTTCTTCCAAAGGAACAAATTCTTTTGATCGTAATATCGTGTTGTCGGATTCACTCGGTACTGTATACAGCAACATAACATTACTAAATATTTTAGAAGTATATATTTGACCATAATGTCGCAACCTATTACGCAACATTGTTGAGTAATTGCTCCATTTTATAATCCCCTAGATACCTCGCTACATTAACTATAACATCACTGAAGGAAAGGGCCATTACGTATTATATTAATGTACGACCATAGATAAACCGTTATTCGCTCAATACATCGAACATCAATGGCACACTAAAGATTCATAACGTCATGAAGACCAAGTGCCCGGGATGTGCTCTACTTCCAGACTCCATTCGTTGGAATTATACTGTTTGGCACAGATAGAGCTCGTGTTTTACACATATATAGAAACGCAGAAACTTACGCAAGAAGCAAACGGTAAAGTTTATTTCCTACTTTTGATATCTACGCGAAAACGTCGACCGAATACGTAGGTAATTCGGAACTTATGAGGCCGGATGAGTGGTAAAGTTTATTTTATGTTTTGATGTTTATGTCAAAACAAGCGTATCTCCTCTATAGAAATAACGTTTAGCAAGATATTGAAGTGAAGTTCCGGGAGACATAAAAACATTTAGGTGTTTGTTAGCATCGTCAAGTGGACAAGATATTCAATGAAGTACTTTTTCATAACTTTGTATGTAGTATGTATGTACAGTCGGCATTATTTAACTCTCGAACGAATGGCTTGACGCTTTGATGATGCTAAATATTAATATCGATGACTGTTCATACATAGGTAGGTAAACATTCCAATTGTAAAATTAAGTCCAACATGAAAAAACAAGTATGGATATGGTATAAATTAGAGAAACAGAAATATAGCAAATTGCAAAAATAACTTCAGTAAAAAAAAAACAAGGTAAGTATGGCTAACTAAATATAGGAATTGTCAAGAATTGTGTTCTATGTGTTGACAATTTTCATCTTTGGATTTTAACAAAACTAACAAAACATGCCTGATGATGGCCTAGGCCGAAACTAGTAGCATGTGTTTTTACAATTAAAGGATTGATTGAACCGAACAGCAGTTTTATGCTACTTACCTACTGCAGATCAATGTTGGGCAGGTAGGAGAGGTGAATAAATTTCTACAGCGACTAGATACACTCGTGTTTATTCACGCCTTGAGTGGGAAGCAGTGTTAACTAGCGATTTATTGAAAGCCGACAAAACACGAGTATGTATAATCGCTGTAGAAATTTATTCACTTCCCCTAGCTTGCCCAAACACTACTGCAGATCCCATACATCAATCTAAAGACGTAATGAATCTAACTAAATTATATTGCAAACATAGTGACCAAATTACAAAGACAAAAACTATACATGCGAACTAGTGATAGTAAATTTACCGATTTTTTCATTTACCGGTAATTCGGTAAATGAAAATGAAAATATCGGTTTACCGGTACATTACCGGTAATTTTTTTTTCATGTTGTGACATTAATGGGATTCCCCAAGAAATTAGGGTTAAGAGTTAGCTAGAATATACATATTTACACAATCTTAAGGCATAATATTAGAATTTTATAATAAATATTTGTATTTAATTATTTTAAACAGTTGTAAGAAGTAAAACAAAATATTTAAGGTTCAAATTTTAATGTTATTTTACAACAATGTTGCATTAATGTTCTCTCATAATGTGGTGTATTCAAAATTGCTATTAATTTAAATATATGAAATGTTGTTCTTATATATTATAACATGAAAAAATCACATACAATATTTACATATTACATTGTACTGAACTATTATTATTATTTCTAAATATTCAGAAATGAGACATTTACTTACTCTTTAAGAAAAACGATTTTAAACTTTTAAAAATCTTTAAAAAATCCAGAGCACAAAATCACTCAACTTTTTTCGAGAGATAAATAAAATCCACACAAAAACCATAAAATGAGAGAATTGAAATTGCACTTGTTGACAAAGGCAGGTAGGAAAAGCGGGGTGTTTTGCTTCCTACCGTCCTAGCAACAAATGAACATTAATCTCGCTTTTCTTTGCGTTGCTTTTCGTTATCCATCTTGTTTCCATTCTTATTTTCTTTTAATTTCTACACGACCTTTTTTTCAATTTTTTGCTTTATTTTGTTGAGAATTTTTTGATTCCTTCGCTTACTGACTAACTCGGTGGAATGGAGGTTATACGTTTCTAATCAAAAGTTTTTGTCAGTTTCTTTTCTATATTCTCTATTCTCGGGCACTACAGCGATTCAATTTCAAGAAAGTTTAAATTAAAATTAATCAAAAAACATTTCCCGTAAAATGAATAAGTGTACCTGTATTCTTTTTTTATTTTAAATGCCCATTTAGACCTTTAAATACATATCTATAAACACAATATTTCGTAGATAAAAATTTCTGGTATGGATTTTTCATTTACCGGATTACCAGTAAATTTACCGAACGTTTTTTGGTCAATTTAAAAACCGATTTCATCGTGAATTATTTCTGTAAAGTCAAAACTAAAAATGCTATTGCATGAAACTAGCTCTTACACGTCTCCTCATACCGCTAGAAATAAATTCTCCTAAAATTTAGGCATAATTAGGCAATACGATAGTTAAGAAAATTAAAAATATTTGAATACAATTAGAAAAATCTATCGGCGTGTCAGATTTAGAAACTACCGCTCTTTCAAAACGTAGATAAGTAGATATAAGTTGAAGTTTTATAAGTTTTTCATATATTGCTTCTTCTTTACAAAGCAAAGATACACATTTACTATATTGGATTAAAATAAGATTTGATTACTTTGCAACGGAGAAATCTTGATTGCTACACTTAAGTAAAACAATTAACGTTTTGCATCAACCACCTAGCAGTAACACAGATGAATCACGCTAGTAGGAAAATACTTCAGTACGTAAGTTGATTTAAAATTTAAAGGAATAAAATATGTAAATACACAATTAATTCAACATTTTTTTGTTTGTGTGTACTAGTCAAGGAATAAAGATATAAAATTACATTAAACATTTTTTATGTGTTGAATTAACAGTAAAATATTTACATTTACATATTTTTGCAATGTCAATTTAAAGTTTAGAGCGCATTGCTCGTATTTAAAGCGAAAAAAGTGTCAAATTAACTGATAAACCGTTATCTGAATGTTTTTTTTTCTCCGGTATAATTATGTAGTAATTATGTACCATCGAAGACAAAAGTCTTAACTCAAAATTAAAGAGAGAAATATTGAAATACTGAAGAGACTCCAATGATTCTATCTCTATTTATGTCAAACTTAAGTCAAGACTTTTGTCTTTGATAGTACATTTACTATTAGTATTGCATACTTATGTAGTACCGGGCTTTTCAAATTAAATCCGCATCTAAGCTTCACAAATCTTCCATTGTTTATGCAACCCAAACTAGAATTGGCTGAAATATTAATTAAAAACTATTTACCAACAATTCTCAATTACGTATCCCTAGATATGAAATACGTAAAGTTGCATAAACAATGGCAGATTTGTAAAAGTTAATTTAACAATTAATTTGAAAAGATAAATAAGAGAAATAGCAGAAGAAAAATATTAAATACCGAATCAAGCCAGAAAAACACGATTTTATTTAATGTTTGACAGGCTTCATATAATTTTTTGCAGGAAGGAGGGCATAATTTTTAATTAGGCCACTAATCCTTCATTAGATGTTCCATCAAAGTGAGCGAAAACTTGACAGTGCAAAATTTGCCAACAAAAAGTCGGTCATTTATACCGTAGCCCACATGTGTAATAATTGTTGTCTATACGCCCACGCCAATTGAGATTGATAGCAGTGTTTAATTCCCGCAATTCACGTGTTATTTTGACGCAGATGCTGTTCATTTAGGCGAAAATTGGGTACATATAGAGCGTGGCCGTATTTATCATGTCAACAAATAATCGAATTAATTGGAAACTCACGTCGGCGCCGATAATTCGACAAGCAAGGCCCTTACCGCTACGTGTTTGACGGCCGGAGGACAAACATTGCCAACCATCATCATTTATGGATAGCGCTGGTAAAGCAAATTTCGTTAGACATCTTTTGACGAGACAAAGACAGCGTCATAATAGAGTGGTCTAACGCGATTACTATTCATCCCCGCCGACCGGTATGTATGTATACAGCGAGAACGTATTCATCGGAGAGACTTTCAAAAAGCCCACTGCACCGGCACACATCGAAGCATCACGATCGCCAGTGACGTCGCTATCAAGGACAATAATTGCAACTTTGTAATTGGAGAGTGTAGGCAACGACAAAATTGTACGTGTTTGCGCTTGTTCGCTATATGGATCGCGGTTGTTATTTGAAACAACAGCAGCTGTTTAATTCGTAGTTATTGCCTGAATTTAAACCAGGTCATTACGGGTGTTAAGTATGTATTGTTTCAACGTTATTAGGATTTACTGCATGGCGTGCACTTGCTGATGAAAATGTTGGGTAATATTAAATTGACTTTTCGATTAGAACTTCAACATTACAAATCAAATGTTATTTCATATATCAGTATCCTTGGTGCACTCTGGATGAAAGAACTCGTCACCATTAACATATTGTTTCTAGCAAAGAGAGACCTCAAATGAGTTCATCTACGTCACCAGACAATTAGAGGTACCTACGCCTGTCTGAAAAATATTTGCTTACCCTAAATTATTCCAACATGCTGAAAAATCGAGCCTGGCGGCAACATGTGCAACAACAAAATTTGCCCGTCTCAACAATTCTTAATCACGATGTTCTTGAACGCCACAACTAATACGTTAAGTGTATTGCAGATCGTTCCTGCTGTTAGCTGATCTAACATTTCGTGGTACGTACGAGTTGCTAAACAACAAGAGAATAGTATATTTCAAAACTTGTTTCCAATACACACTACGGAAATGCGAAATTTGCTTATGTGCTAAGCACATTCAGCTAACGCAACGTTTTTACTGCCCAACCACACATCATGAGATAATTATATAATGTCAATAACGGTTTCCTTAAACATCAGAAACAGAATATCATCATTCTCAATGCTGACGTTTCGTGGTTAGCATCTTAGAAGGTGATCATAAAAAACAAGTGAGAAGAAATTTCAATTGGAATCCTATATGTTTATAAAGGCAAAAAAATCAAAAGAATCTATATTGCTGTGATTTGAGTGCGAATATTAAATGTACTTAATGAATATGGCTTAGGCACTAACAATACTAAGTCAATGTTATGGTGAAACAGCATTCATGAGCGGATCAATAGGTCTTAGGTTGTGAAAGCCATATAGGGTGTATCAAAGGTCAAGCAACTTTTTGACCAATATTCGATACTATATATTGTTATGGTACATACTGCTGTGGTTAGACAACCCATTTTCCGCTGAGTGTATTTTAAGTTGCATATTTTGGTTATTTATTGTTTTCCTTGTTCAGCTGTTTTTCAATTTACCGAGAATTTTCACAATTATATTTTGTTTTGAATAAGTTTAGTTTACGAGTTTATTGTATCATTTTAATTTTGTAGTGTTAAGATTTTTTTATTTAATCCATTCATTAAATTGTCTATTGTTCGCTTATGCGGATTCTCTTAAATATTGTCGTTGGAATGTTACATTACATTACATACATCTGCGTTGTACGATTTTGAGAGAGGGATTTTTGTAAGAAAAACAATTGTAGAATTTTGTTAAGTACTTCCTTGTTCGACTATTGACATGAGTAGACGTATTTTTAAATCTTGGTTGCCATTTTGTAATCCATTTTGTTATTGAAAAAATTCATTGTCTTTTTTTTATTTAGTCTACCAAGGAACTTTTATTATAATAATTGTTAATATATTGGAGTGTGCACTTTATAGATATAAGATCAATTATTTTTTTTTTTTGTTTAGGAAGATTTATTTTAGTTTTTTCCCTCGTTTATTTTAAAGAGTTAATTTTGCGTTATTCAATTTTGCTGTTACATTTTTAATTATCAATCACCTCATTTGGGTGAGTAGAAGCATTGTTCTTACATTTAGTTTTTTTTTTTGTAAATTTCTAGTAATAGTCCACGCTTAGTTTAGTTTAATTTGTGAAACCACGTGGATAGAAATTCAAAGGTTTTGTATTTTGGATAATCTTCCCGAACAAACAAAACTTTTACTTTGCATAGGAAATAGCATTGTCCTATTTTAATTTAGAGTCAAGTGCAGTTTTTATTTTAGGCCAGAACCTTCAGTCCAAGGTTTTTTTTCTGCACAATCTGTAATTTAACCCGTTGTTGAAATAAATTGATTGTTAATTAGCGTCATTGGGTTGAAAATTCTGTTCCTTTATTTTATTTCGAACCTTTTCAATTTTTCGGGTAGTTAAGAAAGTCTGATTTCATTCACTCACAATTTACTTTTCGTGGTTAGATTCAAGTTTTAATTAGCGCGAGTAACTCTGAGATTAACAGTCCTTTTGCGTTCATTAAACTTTTAGCCGTTGAGCTAGCTAAATTTATTTTGTCTTTTTCATTTTAAAATTTCACTTTGCAATTTTCATTGAATTCAATCAGTACAAAGCAATAAGTAGGATAAATCACCAACCATAGTAGATGTAATTATAAATATTATAATATTTACTTTAATGAATGATGAATAACACAGAAGCGTCATTACAATTAAGTAATGTTGGTTTCTTTCCATGTACAAATTAAATCAAAACTTAACAAACTGTAAATGCATGAAAAAATGCATTTTGACACCCAAATATTTTAATAAAAAAAATACATACCTATTAATATTCGACAAAGACTTGGTTGCAATTAGACGGTGCTCCTGCGGATTTTCAAATAAGCGTTCCGGAGGAATTAGATAGGCAGTATCCCAACAGTGGAATAGGCCGCGGAGACCCACAGAATTGGCCAACAAGATCTCCAAATCTAACGAGCCCAGATTTTTTTTTATGGGGATATATTAAAAATGATGCCGGCAGTACGGCTGAGAAGGAAGGGTGCATCATTGCCAATCTTGAAAGTCAAGCAGCAATAAGCGGTACCGGTTGTTGGTTGGGTCACCATTCGGACAACACTTCTCAGTGGCTCGGTGTATTCCGGCAGTCTAGCCAGAGCCTCACGGCCTGTAGTGCTGATTTTTATTATATTAAAAATGTTGTTTATAACATAGTACCACCACACCCGACAATATAAAAGAGTGAATAAAAATGGCGTTTCGATCTGTAACACCAAAAGTTTTTGAGTAATTGTTAACTCATTTTAAGAAAGAGTCCGCCTGTGCATCGAAAACGATGGCCATTATTTTGAACACTTTTTAAAACATTAGTAATTTTTAACATATCAGTTAATACGTTTTAATAAAAAACATTTCTGAAGTTTACTTAGTTATGACTTTTAATTAGTATGTAGGAAAAGGCAGTTGATAAGTTAGGCTGATAAATATCGGCTATCTATCTTGAATAATAACAGCAGTTTTGCCGAAGCCTACTTAAAAAAAAAATAGTGGGTAAGAATTAATATTTGAAAAAGAAAATTATAAATTACTAAGAAACAATAACAGATAGGTATAGGAAGCATTAATACAATCTTAGAGACCGTTAAAATCAGAATCTAAATAAGGTAATAAATACAGGTGTTTCATTTAACATAAGAAAGTTGTTTGCCTTTAAGAGCTAGCGAAAATTAAAAGTATGTTTTTGTTCACCCCGTATAATTTTTTGCATTACTTTTATGTTGTTATCAAGTCTAATGCTTTAGTTTAACAATAAATACAATTTAAAATATCTAGCTTAAATATGCATCACAGGCATGCCTCTTCAATTTTGGTCTACATTTTGAAGGATAGTTAATTATCTCGTAAACGAGTTGAGTTAGGCATAAGAAACCTTACACTAACTTGTCTTTATTTAATCTGTACTATCAGAATATGTCATAATATACAGGCTATTCCATTTAATTTTTCACAACTTTGGTGTGTAACTTTTCTTTAAGTTACCTACAAAGATAGCTGGTCCTGATGAAATTCGTCGCTTGATACGTGCCAAGGCTTTGCTCCAACTGCTCACCCAACTTGTAAATACGTCGTTTATGAAGGATAAGTTTCCAACTGCCCTAAAAATTTCTGTTGTTTTGCCCATTCACAAGAAAGACTCATGTAACGTCTTTGCTAATTATAGGCCCATATCCTTAAGTTCTACGTTTTCCAAAATTTTTGAGTATGCTATGTTATCTCGACTTTCGTACCACCTTGAAACTAACAATATTTTAACCAATTGGGAGCATGGTTTTAGAAAAGACCTTTCAACTATTACCGCCATAGTTTCCATAATGAGGGAGATATCAAATTCCTT
>RXPK01000104.1:136502-263506 GCA_004143645.1 Protaetia brevitarsis
ATAATCCTCAATATCAATATTCCAATGAACTTCTAACTTCACTCAGATCTATAGGAATGTTTCTATTTTTTTTGTTCCGCATATCGATTAGATTCTTGTACTATTATTTGAAGAACTTCGTCATCAAAAAACAGGGAAACATATTCTAGAGGAGAAAGACTGGTCGCCTCATTTTCCTGCTCAGAAAGGTCAAAATTCCACTATATATTGTTTTCTAAATCTTCATCAATCCATTCATAATTTGGCTTCTTCTTTTTACCAGTGCGTTTTGCTGAAGTGGTTCTTTTTCCAGTTGATTTTAATGAAGATAGAGGGACTTCATCTTCGGAAGAATAATCATCGTCTACAGTTGCAATACGACTGTAGTTTATTTCAGCTGCAGCTCTCAACTGAGACCCAGGCAGATTACTTGATATGAAATCATCTTTCGCCGGAATTTCATCAGTGACTGCTCCAGTGGCATTTTCTGGAGGGAAAAGTGTTAAGGAATTAACATTTTCGTAATTCTTCCTCGTCAGTTTCTTCGAGCATTGCCAGTGCTTCATGCAATGAAAAATTTCTGAAAAAAATTGTCGCAGCTACTTTTCTGCCCAACGTACTACATGTAGGATACAAAAAATTACGACGATATATCTCACGTAACAAACCAAAAAAGGGCACAACTATATTTACAGAATATTAGCCCAAAGCCTTTTTATTCGTTTGTGAAAATATCAATTTTTTTTGTCCCTTAGGAAAGCAAAAATTTTACTTACCTTGCAAATTGTATCCCAAATTCTGCCATTTTCCAATTTTGCGAACTTTATAAAATGCACAAAGTAGTCCGACATCAAATAAATAACTAATAAAGCCACGATGTTACCTTGTCACACACTTAGGAACAACTGAAGCGAAACATTGGCGTCATATTAATTCATGTCTCAACAGGAACGGACAGGATTGAACCGTCCTACATATAGGACAGTGAGCATATCTGGGTTAATGCGTGTGGATTCTCAGAATCCCACAAATGACTAACTTTTGTATTTTAAGAATTACAAATTACGGTAGTAGCACGAAATGCATTGAAACTTTTTTTTTTTTTTTTTAAATGCCTTTCGGGATCTAAGCCCATTGGCCGCAATAACCTAACAACTAATGAAAAAACAAGAGGATAGACAAGGGACACACTTTTCACGTTTCGGGGCCTATCGAAACGACTTCATAAAGACAGACAAGAATCGGCCAACCGATAAAAGGTAACCCCACACAGGAAAAAGAAACATAGGAAACGACGAGAAGCTATTAAATAGTAATACCGGCCTCCTTCATAAATCTAATGATACCTTCGTACACTTTAAAGTTGTTGGAACCAAGTAACGTCACTACATTAGTTGGAAGTGGAATTGACATTTTTGTTAACTCTTCCATGAATTTCTTTCTGGGCTCCTGATGTTCCACGCAGGCAAGGATGATGTGATCTAAGTCAGCCGTATCATATCCACACTTACAAGTGGCCTCGTCAATAATACCCAATTTCTTATTCTTTGCAATAATTGTTTAGGATCTGCGTGCTTGTTGACATGTATCTGATCATATGAAACCTGTAGTCATCTGTCTCTAGCATGTCCTCATCAATCATTAGGCTCTCTGATTAGGTGGTTTTGGAAGTAGAAGCTTCAACACCCATTACGCTACTTGTTCCTTGCGATACCATGCTCACCCTATCTGTCTCATCTGTTCCCTCTTCTCTTCTCTCTTCATTGCCAGTATCTTCCTGATCCCGTTTTCTCTTCCTGTCAGCTCTCTCCAATACCTCATCTTTGTTCAACACTTCCATGTTGCATAGTGTTATTATAGACATTATGTGACACATGATTATCTCCTTTTTTCTTTCAGTGAAAGTTTCCCAATTGCTTGTCACCGCACCAAATCTATTTATTATCTCTCTTGGATAGAGTTTAGAGGTATAAAGTATATTATGGTAATCACTCATTTCAGCTTTTTTCGTTTTTTTTAGGGTCGACTATTGTTGCATTGAAACTTTCGACTGCAAATATCTTGAAAACGGATCAAGTCATCAAAATTAAACGAGTATGTATTTTTCATGTAAAAAAAGCTCATTCATTTTTTTTATTCGGTTTATGTGATTCTGCATACACAAAAAAAATAAGTTTCAATTTACCTATTCAGGAGGGTGTAACTAGCGCCCTCTATGAGAAACGGTAAAAGTGATGACAAATTCCTTTTCATCATACTGAAAAACGTGTTATACCAATTTTCACGTTGACTCTATGACAATCTGCTGAATTATTGGGAAATCATAATAAATATCCATTTATTAGCATTACATAAATAAATGCATATTGTATACATACATATAGTATGTCCACGGATTGGGTTTACAAGAGGAAAAACTTTTTTATCTTCAACTTTATCGAAAAGCTGTATTCTTTATAAAAAAAAATCTGCTTGTTTTTAAAACAACGAAATTCAAGTGACATATTTTTATAACTTCACACTACTTTCGCCGAGAACGATAAAGAATAAGGAAATTTATGCGATAATGCAACTTATCTAGTTATATTTCTGTAGTTATGACAGTCCTGTCAATTATGATATTTATCAAGTACATGTTTTAAATGTTGACATTGGAACAGAGATTGTATTGTAGTATAGTGCTATGGAACAGGAGAGAATAGCCATAGTATATAACTGTAAGGACATGTTCGCAAAAATCCATTTGTTTTTGAGTGGTCCATTTTGAACTGACCTTCAACCCAGCTACCGATTTTGTAAAGCTGTTGCGGGAACTTTCAAACGGTATGGAGTGATTTATATTTAAAGGAAGTAGGGAAATTAGATTAGAAAATAAATACAAAATATATGCATTTTTTATTCAAATTTCATTATTTCTCTTTTCAAATTTCGGAACTTATATTATTACAAATAAATAGTATTATTAATAAACATGTTACATTAACTACATACTGTAAAGTGGGGCAATTCTGATCAGATTTATGTACTATTTCTGAGCTGCAATTATTATTATTGATCGTAAAAAATTGATTGACGTAATATAACAAATAAAAACACAAAAAAAGCAATCATTCCGCGGTTAAACATAAAATCTATGAATAACTCGCACTAATTTCTATTGATGATAAATGTAAACAATAAATTAATAACAAGCAGCCATTTTGGGAAGCTGTTGTTGAAGCGAAGTTAGGTTTAGAAATTTGAACCTACAAGTCATCTCATGTTCTTACTCGTTGTACTCTGAAATAAGGTTGGTGTTTTGCTTTGATCAATTTCATCAAAAGTATCGGATGTTCTGTATCTCGTATGGGTGTGTGGATTTCTGGTTTTATATTGCATGAGCAATATAAACAGAAATAAGATCCTGTCACTCTGACATATCAATTTTCACTAAATTTGAAATAAATTATTAATTGAACATCCTGTGTCTTAATCGAGGCACTTTTGTATAAGGCGTGTTGCGTTCAATCTCTATGGTTTTAGGCTCTACTATTCCCATTTTCGGGAGTTCCAATTTTCAACGACTCACACTGTATATATGTTAGCGTGAAGTGGAATATATTTACTTAAATAAAATACAAAATAAACAAGAATTTGTCAAAAACACGATTTATTACGATTATATTAATAAGACAATTATTTATTATTATTATTTATATGCTTTTAATTTAGTTTGTTTTCGATATGTATATTTTTGCATAATTGTTTTGAATGTACTGTGTATTGTATTCTGACGTGTCAAAGTTTGCAGATTGCAATTTATGACATAAACATTTTATTTATTTATAAACAAGCGTATGCTTTGATACACTAAATCTGACTGGCCTCTTAATACAATATTGCAACATCAACAAAAATCTTGTTCAGTCGACATTTTATTTTATTTTTCTTCACCAGATTGTGTTTTAAAATTTCTATTTCAAATTTTTAAGAAAAATATATTGGAACTCGCACAAAAAAGTTTATAAATAATCTATAGGAAAATCAGGACAAAGATTTGTATATGATGCGAAAGTAGTTGCCTTTAGTTAAAATCCGACGCCGGGCGTTAAGATAATTCGGGAAGACTTTACCATATTTTCCTCCAAAGTTTTAATATATTGCAAGAAATCCTGACAAAGTAATTAAATTTCCAAATGTACTTTTAATTTTTATAATAATATATTTGTGTCATTTAAGTTAATACTTTCTTTAGAATATGTTGTTTACCGCATGAGCCCTCTTTTGTAACGAATTACTGAGTCATCGAAAATGGTGTTTCGAGTATGGACTCTATATAAATTTGGGTCTTTCTTTGATCTCAGGGCTTGGATTCGCCACCACTCGTGCAATTATTCGAAAAAAAAAAACTTTATAATAAATAATTATGATTAATTTATTAAATAAAATATACCGGAATATCATTGAAATTCTCAAATTAAAAGTGAATCAATAACAACTAATAAATAGTGAAGTGTTGGTTAAAAAAAATTACAAATAGAATTTTGTTAACATTTAAATTATTTCTATAAGAACGAACATCTGTCTTGATTTGTGGATCATAAATACTGTTATCGATAGCGATTGCTGTAATAATTTAGTCTAATTCGACTTTAGATGTCGGTACTTGTCTTACCGACCATTTTGTAATTAAAGCCTGATTATAAATAAATGTAAGTGTAATGTGAAATTAGTAAAATTGAAATAAATAAACAAAATCCTTTACTTTATTCTGATATCCTCAACCCTTTCTTTTTAAAAATATAGTTATTAATCAACCTAGCCTTCAGTAATATCCCTTCTTTTAAAACGTTACTCACTTCATAGGTAAATATCGATATGTCAGTATATAATACAATTGAATCGGTTATTGTTAAAAGAGCCTAAGTCACTTTTAAGAGTTTTGAGATAATCAACAAAAACAGCCTCACGAGAAAAGTTAGTTTATTATGCATATGTTATAATTATATATTTTTTTCCTTTATACTCGGGGCTTTGTTTGAAACGTAAAAAAGAAAAAATTTCATGGCACTCGTTATTTAGAGTGGAAAGAAACAAATGGACTTAGGTCTTTTTAACAAAGAATAAAAACAACAGTATTTTATTTGACAAAAGTAGTTTATTTTCTATTATAAATAATAATAAAGTATTATTATTATGTAAGTGCAGGTTTAGTTGGCCATGTATTTATTATATTATAATAAAAATCTCGATATTTTTCTGGCACATATATCGATCTCTAGCTCAGCGATTTCAGTGCTTCTGTTTTACTCCTTGGATTATTCAAAGGAAACGACGTGTCCAGCATGAAACTGTTTATAAATTCAGATGCTTTGACGATTTCGGGCGCCTTTGAATCATGCTCAAAGTAATGATATTTCGAAATCATGAAACCAACCTTCTTACTCTTGCTGACAGACTTGGATTCTATAGAATTCCTCATCGGATTGTATGCATAATATGTTTTTCTTTATTATCCTAGGTTGGAACAAAAGAAAAACAGCTGATTAGTTTTTAAACAATGTTTACATATATCTAACTCACATCAATACTTGATCTATCTACCATCTCCTTTTCCTGAAAAGAAGATGACTGCAAATTCTGTAAAAAAAAAATAGGATGATATACTAAACTGTGGCGATGATACTTACAATAAAAGAACAGCTAGGCTTCGAAGTGGATGGCGTTGATGGTGAAGAAGATATGCATGGTTTCACAAGAGAAATCTACAAGGGTTTGCTATATAGTAAATATTTTGTAATATAAATTTATTGCTTACAGTCTCTCTTCTATAACTAACAGCTTCTTGCGGGTTTCGCCGTGTGTCAAAACTTTCGCTCGACGTTTCGCTGTTCATACTGACAGCTTCTTCAGGATAACTGAACAGTTCAGTTATCCTGAAGTTTTGACACACGGCGAAACCCGCAAGAAGCTGTTAGTTATAGTTACACCGGCCGTGAAAGCCTACGCAGTGTTAGTCTCTCTTCTACTTTTGATGATGCATGGCTTGTTTCCTCCCCTTAAAAGATTGTACATATTCATTCCATTCATCATCATACCAATATAACATCAGTAATACTCACAGGCAAAGCATCGCTATCATACATGGAAGCATCTTCTATAAACTCATGTGGAAGAAGATCTTTTATCTTCCAGGCTATGTCTGCAGGCTCTGGTGCAGGAGGACCACCTCCTGTCCCATGTACGTGCTTTCTGTAGGCACCAACATTCTTTTTTGCCACCACCTTCATACGTTGCCATAGCTCCCGCATACGCTTTACATATCTTATGAAACCTAGAAGATACGCACTGCTTGCAAACTGTTATTGTATAATTATACTACAAAATTACAAGTAATGTTTTATAACATGTACCTTCTGCGCAACAAATACAGTGAAAGGGCTAAATTAAGATACTGAAATAGGTGTAAACCATAAGCTTACTAACATAAGTGTAAGCATGCATAAAGCCAACACCATGACATAAATTTATACTTATTACATTACAGACCTTTCATTGAGGAGCACTTCCCATCAGATATATTCCTGTCTTCATAGAATTTTACCTTATATATTTTCTTTATTATAAGATTAAGCATATAACATCACTTGCATACCTTGCACTTCTATTTTTCGGGGAATACGTTCGTATGCAGCTGACTTGTCCTTATTTAGCACCGTTATTTTTGTTTTGTTTTCAATTATATGCAACTCCTCCCTTATTGCTTCGAAAAAAGAGTGCTTCTCCACCTCATCCCAATTTTGGGAGCGGGCACGTTTTGGCTAGAAAAATAACATTTATTCACCTCACTGCAATATTATTTCAAGATCATATACTTACTCCAACAAATTCTATATTATCCTATTTCAATTGAAGCGGTGAGAATAAGAACAGTACAAGTCCAAATAACGTAATTTTGGGAAAATAAAAAAAACTGTATATTTCTCTTACTATTATTCCTGGAGCTTTATCATGCATTGACGAATTGTAGTTTATGTAATAAGGCATTATTCAAACAACAAATCAAACCTGTAAGTTCATGCATTTGTTATAAATAATCCAACAA
The DNA here is from genome assembly GCA_004143645.1 of Protaetia brevitarsis. NCBI lineage: Eukaryota > Metazoa > Arthropoda > Insecta > Coleoptera > Scarabaeidae > Protaetia > Protaetia brevitarsis. The sequence continues at coordinate 143,566 of RXPK01000104.1, forward strand.
ATCTTTTGGACTTGTACTGTTCTTATTCTCAAATCCAGTCGTTGGTAAAATTTTAGATAAAAATAACAAAAACAAAGTAGAAAATCATATTAAACTGGTTTTATTATATTTCTAAAAAAAAATAATAAATGAATATCAGTTAGTGGAATCACTTTCACTTTTATACAGTAGTCCAAGATGTTACGTGATAATAAAACTCTAGCGTTTCCCCTTCCATATATCGCATTAATTGCTTTATATCATTTATTTTGTTTTCGTTAATAGAACGCTTCAGAATAAGCTTTTTTAGTAGGCAGTTTTGGGCTCTGATTTGGCTTTATCAACTTGAAAATATAAGAGCAAAGTCCGTCTATTGTATCAAAACATTTTACGTATCCTGGCTGTGATGCGTCATACACAAACTGCATATATTTTGATAATGTAAAATTATCCTGAAGTCCATTGTTCACTGCTCTACAGGTTTTTTTGTAGCATGCCGGCCACCAGTTTTTAAAATCAAGAATATCTTTGAAGCAAACGGTCTTAATCGTAAATTGTACTTTTTTCCTCGAATCCTTAATCATCGCCTCATATTCTTCAGGGAGATAAATGCGATCACTTCTTCTGATTATTCTTTTGCACTCCCAAAATCCCTATCGCAGGTAAAAATGAATGCCCACGAATTGGAAAATGGTGGTAAATTTTCTTAAACCGATTGCTGTTTTGTATAGTCATCAAGAATCTTACCATGGTGTTATTCTTATTTTGCCCTGGACACGCGTCAGAAAAAATATGTAACTCCTGAACTTTTCGGGATATGATTCACTATCTAATCGTTCAGGAGGCCTTTATTGGGCCTTTACCTTCATGGTACATATAGAAATGACCAGCTTCCGTTTTCAAACTATGGATTTCAAAGGCATAGAGCCAAAGCTGCCTAAAATAGAAATTTCTTGTACTGGTATTACTGGGCAGCGGCAAATTTTGCATGTAATCCAACGTAATTCCCAATACTTCTGGGTTCTCCTGCGATAATTTCCGTATTTCTTCCAGTTTACTGTAGAATTTTTTTGCTCTTCTTTTGTGTACAATGAGTTCTGCTGAGCAAACCTTTTCGCATTATCGTTCAAACTGCTATCCCTTAATCTAGTGCCCAGTCTTTCGCATTCACTGCAAACATCTATTTGTGGTCTTCCAAACCTCAAAGAATAATTTTCATTTGAAGTATTTCAATAAAATCATATTTTATTATTTTATCTAATTCTGGATGCTTCTGATAAAAGTTCAAACATAGTTTGACGGTAAGCTTAGAATCCAAATAATGAATATTTTTGTAGCATAATGTGAAGTCTTATAGGGAAATGATTCAATATGCATTTTTATTTTAACTCTGAGATCTTCTGTTATGGACGTAGGTCGATTATGTGTTTGCCTCGCAGGTCTTTAGGGACTCTCCATTGACAAGTAACAAATTCAGGCGTTGAACACGAAAGTTCGATATCGAATACATATTAAGAAATGCTTGTTTACACACCGGAATGCGTTCATGATTGTTCATAATATGATACTTGAAAGAAACAGCTTTTGGTTTGGTTTTATTTTCATCTGCAACACGTTTACGATGTCTTTCAACTGGTTTGCTTTCAATCAACCCCTGAAGGAAAGTATCTTGCTCATTTTTCGGTTTACCATCATACAGTTTTGATAGTATATGGTGTTTCTCTTCATCTGTAAATTTACTCATACATTTCAGTTTGCACCTGAGAAAAAACAATACATAAGTTTGAAAATTTAAGAGGTGAATAATGTAAACTTACGTGCATGGAGGTCCGGTTTTTTTTTCTGTCACAATATTTCCGGAAGTTGATACATACGATTTTCCACATTGGCGTGCAAACTTTCTTTTATTAACCTTCCACAGTTTGACATTTCTAGTACGTTTTTTACCACATATTTCCTCATTTTCACTTTCTGAATTAGACGACATTATAATAAGTTCACAACTCAGAACAGCCAACGAATGATATTCTACTGATAGTGATTACTTATATTTCACAAGTTTTACTTAAACGAATTTAACAGTCTAATCACCAGCATATGACAATTAACTGACAAAATTGCTAGACAAGCAACAGGCTATGAACAGTAGAATGTTTACGCGCATACTTGAGAATAAGAACAGTACAAGTCCTGGACATGTACTGTTCTTATACTCAACGCTACAAACTAGCGTCGAGTAACTACTAAAATAAGTTTGTTTTTGTACTGTTCTTTTCCTCAGTCATTGACGCTTGCTATTTAAAAGAAAATGGCTATATCAGAAAAAAATGTCAAATTTTGGACTTGTACTGTTCTTATTCTCACCGCTTCAATTCCAATTGGCACTTAAAGCGGTTTGTAAGGCCATACAGGCGTAATCAAAATTAAAGAAATACTAATAATGCAATTATACACAAAATAAAAACAGTGTCTTTGTGGATTCTGGAGCACTAAATGACTTATTTGCTACAGATTCCAACGTTTGACATCGTTTTTCTAAGAACTTAATAAGTTACACTTGCTGGCATTTCAGTCTAACTCTAATTAGCGCATCTTTTAAAGATTTTTTATTTGTTACCCTGTGCTTCCGTACCCTTCGTTCCACCTCGTCCTAAATGTGCTCAATTGGGTTGAGATCAGGCGATTGAAGTGGTGAATGAAGGTACATTATAGGGTAGCCACTCTTTGACAACTTGCGCGGTATGCTTGAGATCGCTGTCTTACTGGAAGATCCAACGATTTCCAAGCCCCAAACGCTCAGCTGAGTCATGCAAATTATCTCGCAGTATTGTCAGATATTGTCTGTGATTCATAATACCATCAATAAAAACTAAATTACCAAGTCTAGATGCCGCTATCGAGCCCCAAACCATTACAGATCCTCCACCATGTTTCACAGTTGGGAGCAAATTTTCCGTTTTCATTTCTTCATTAACCTGGCGCCATGTTTTTTCTCTGCCATCTGATCCGAAGATGTTGTATTTACTTTCATCAGTAAAGAGAACAGTTTTCCAAAATTCAAAATCATTGTCAATATATTTTTTTTTTTACAAATCCATCCTTTTCTGTGTATTTCGTTTGGAAATGAGAGGTTTCCTTCGTGGAACCCTTCTGTTCAATCCATTACGTCGTTTAGTTTCTGCATGTACAGCTTTATTGGTAACTTGTTGAATTTCTTCCGCAAACTGAGGAGGACTTGTTTTTGGATTTTCTTTTACTCTTTTCGATATTGTTCGAACATGACATTCATTCAAAAATTTGGGACGACCGCAGCGTGGTTTATTTAACACACATCCATTTGAAATTAAATTTTTATAATGGTCTGAATTATTGCACGATTTTTACAAACAGCTTTTGCTATTTCGCCATAAGATTTCCCTTCATTCCGCAATTTTACAATTACATTACGAATATCAACTGATACTTCCTTTCTGCCCATGATATCGAATGTCAAAAATTTTAAGTAATAGGGATGATATGCACTCTTCAGTAGTTCATTCGAAACTAACAATTTTTCGTATATAAAGTGCTATAAATAATAAACAGGAAGAATCTGAACACAAAAGGACCGATGTTGATTTTTGTGAGGCTCTGTTTGTGGTTTTCAATTTTTTGGTTTGCCATTGCGGTTCCTTTCTATTTTCTCTTTGTGCGATGTATTAATTCAATAGACAGAAGTAGCTTTGTATATAACAAAACTTAAATTTGGCTCTCTTTAGTGTGGAATTACAATTTTAGGTCGTGTATGTAGATTTTTGTGATTAACTGTATGTCTTTGGGGACAGTGCTGCTGTCTAGCACTTATCGACTTCATAAATATATTGAAATAAAAGTAATGAAAATGAATATGTGTTATATATTAAAGTATTAGACAATCAATCGATCTACTTAACGCTGTCAATTTTATGTATACTGATTGTGGTGATGTACGCTCTCACTCGGGCCGACTCCGCTACACTTAAAGGTCACCCATACGCCTCTCACTGTTCATGACTATACAAATTATGTAGTATGGTGTTTGTTCTGAGACCCCAACACTTCTCGTAAATTTAGTAAAATTTGTACCTTGATTAGAAATTACTGCAACCACATTTCATCCAATTTCTGATAAATTGTCAATTGTTTTAAAAATTATATGCTTTAAATCTTCTACAGGACTTAAATTAGAAACGAATACATACGCTAACACTGCGTAGGCTTTCACGGCCGGTGTAACTATAACTAACAGCTTCTTGCGGGTTTCGCCGTGTGTCAAAACTTTCGTTCGACGTTTCGCTGTTCATACTGACAGCTTCTTCAGGAAGCTTCTTCTTCTTCTTCTTCTTCTTCTTTCTGCTTCTCCTCCATGCTACATACGCTACAGATTGCATCCAGTTGGTGTGAATTCCTTTTGCCATCAATACAAGTACATTATTGCAAGAATATAAGATTTTTTTTGTAGTATTGTGAAACAGAATCATCTCATCCTTTGTTCTGTGGTAAAAAAGTAAGGTTTTTAATGACATCTCATCGAAACATGATACACAGTTATTTGCTTCTTCAGCCATAGTATCTACTTTGGTTGAAATAACACCCAAGGCAAAATCACTAATTCCCAGTATCCCATTTATTTGTTATTCTACATAACGTTGATTTTGATGAAAGACGCAATGTTCTACTTTGGACTTTAGTACCAAGAAAAATATATTTAAAGTGAATTGTTTAAATTCATTGCTGTATCTATATCCATGTTGAGTTCGCTTCACTAATTGCAATTGATATGGTTTTGGCAAAAAAAAACCAGAAATAGTTCTCTCCAATCCTTTAATTATTGTACTTGCCGACCGGTTTTGGTTTTTGGCCATCATCTGGACGCAATACGTTAAAATATAGAATTTAAAGCTACGTCATGTATTTCAGAATTGTTGTTATACTTTAAAAACATTAATAATAAAATAAAATGAAATATAGAAAATGAGACAATGTACAAACGAATTAGGTGAACACGTTAAAATTTGAATTTTAACGAGTACATAATCCTTGCTACCACCAATCCAAAATCCAAATTACAATAAAATTGTAATGGAATTTTAAATAAATTTGCAATCGCAGTGCATTGAAATGATCTTCACAAAACTTTAGAAACTGTGCATCCGATAGTTCATTATTTGCAGCATCTGTCTTATTTTCCAAACAAGTTACTTTTCTCTGTAGCGACTTAATTTCGGATTTTAGGCGAACTTTTCTTGGGCTGTTAGCAGATAGTATTTGGCTGGTTTGCACACATGTAGTAGCTGTAAACAATCAAAAAAGAAATGTTATATGAGTGTATTCTTACACAATCATAAATTAACTGTCTATATTTTCTATATCTTTATACCGTGAGTTTGAGTTTATATGTACTGTTTGTTTAATATTTTTATGTTATTTTAATATTTATATTTTGACTAAACCTTTTGTAAATAAATTGAATTGAACTTTGACTTACCTGTGTTACTTTCTTGGAAATCCTTACTAGTAGGTGGCTGCGTAAAATCAACTGTTGCAAATGTTTATCGCATACTTTTGCTTTTGGGTGTAGAACAGCTTGCCCTCCAATTTGTGCAATCAATTTATTACGACTGTAACATGTTTACATTTACAAACATGTATCATAAGAAATAACGAAGCTAAACTTTAATCAATTTTCTATTTTTACTTACTTCATCTACAGGTAATTGAAATTGAATATTGCGAAAAGAATTGGAAGAAAAAAATGAAATTATTAAACATCTGTCACTTAAATTTTCCTTTCATCATATACGCGGTAATAACAAATTAGTTTTATTATATACTGGAATTCCGACAAGCCACATTTTTGAAGCTGTACATGAATTAATTGAAGATTTGGAAATCACATATTATTTAAAGTGGAAGGTGCAAAAGATTTCCAAAATCGACCAATTATTGTTGAGGATCAACTTCTGACAAGAAAATTGTTCAACATTGTGGCATACTGCAAAAGCTATAACCTGGAGACTTAATATTGGCTGACAAGGGTTTCTTAATACGAGATCTATTACCACCTGGAATCTCGTTAAATATTCCTCCATTTCTCTCTACTGGACAATTTACGGAGGAACAAGTTCAAAAAACAGAATCGATAGCCCGTGCACGGATTCATGTAGAACGAGCAATTAGAAGAATGAAGATTTATAAAATTCTAAGCTATGTGCCAGAATCACTATTTCCATATGCAACCGTCATATTTCAAGTAGTGGCATCTGTAACCAATTTGCAGTACCCCCTCATAAAGCAGGTGGAACAATATTACCTTGATAATTGACAATTCTAGGGAGTATCTCTTATATATATATATATATTTTTTAGTTTTTAATTGCATGATTCATCAATTTTTTAATACATATTTTTTAGTTGCTTATTTCATTACTGACAATTCTATTGATTTTACTTGATTACTGATAATTGTAAGTACATTTGTTACTTCCAAACTTTTTTCTGTGTTGGTTTTATGACTAGTCTATAGTGTTCATTAATATTATTATCTATGTTCGGATACCCAAATAAACAAATAATTTTAATCAATTTTAATTAATTAATTTAATCATGAATGGCACAAGTGTACTTTGCAGCTTATTGAAAATATATAATTCATACGCCCTTAAACTATGTTGTGAGGTGTAGGATGAAAAAAATATTACTTTGCCAAAATTATTGATTATCTTTATTGAAGATTATTTTATCAGCAGTTTTATAATCCACTGTTGTTAAAAAAGCTTAGAATTTCTGTAATTAGGTAACTTTAGTTAGGTTTTGGTAACATTTTTTTATACTTTTCTTTGTGTATGACTCTGTGGTTTTCTTTGAAATGAATAAATATATAGTTATTTACGCCTAACTCTTATAAACTGAATATAATAAAGACAACTATCAAGATTTAACAGTGTTTTATTAAGAATGGAATAAATTTATCTATATAAAATTTTATTAATACATCAATATTGTCTCCCCATGCCTCATCCTTTTCAATCTCAAAAAGTTCATACTCTGCGGGAGTCCACACAAAGAAGTAACATTTGCTCCTATTTGTAAGGTGCAACTGCCCTTGCACCTGATGGTAGTATGCATGTTCTTTGTTTATTATTATATTTTCGCCTTCATAATGGAAGAAATATTTCTTGTCCTGTACTCCTTGTTTTAGGGTTCCACCCCGATATTTGTATGGACATTTTATTTCAAGGACAGCATCGTCATCAATTAATCCATCAAGACTTGCTGCGAGCAATCCGGATTGATGGAACCACATACCCGTAGGTGTGGCAGCTATATCCATCACTTCACAAAACTTTTGGAAAGCCGTCCCTTCGCAATCTTTCCCCCACTGAACTGCCAAGACTCCATCCAGATTGTACCCTTCCACCAAACTCTTGAATAATGATGGAGGGTACTTGTTTCGGCGACAGGCTAGTAGGACAGCACCAAACTTACTACTTGTTAACCGCATCTTTCTGGCTACTAGCCAGTTCTCATTCGCATGCTGCCCTACTGTTTCCTTTGCTATTTTTAGAATTTGCTCATGGGGCAAAGTACATTTCTCTTTGAGAAATTGGTCCTTGTCCTGGGCAGTTGCATATTCTTCTGAATATATCAATCCTTCCACAGGTATCACCAGCTCCATAAAAGAACTGTTTGCTTCCTCCTTCAATAACCAGGAGAATCCTATCACGGATGTTGGCCCTACTTGCTCCTTAAATTTATTAATTTTTTCCACTGCAGCATTAGCCTGAATTGGCTGAAAATGTAGGGGATACATTTCTCGTTGTATTAGCAGTTTGTCGTCTCCAGAGTGCTTCGGGGCATTCCATTGACATGTCACGTCTGTTGAGCTTACATTATAGTGGGCATGAAACAGCAATGCTGCCATGTGGTGACAGACTACTCTTCCACGTGGACATGTGCATTGCATATCCCTCACGCCTTCCTCGGCATCATACGCAATCTATTTCAACAAACACACATTCTAGTAATTTATAACAAGAATTAGTATTACCATATATACCTCTACTGAATAATTTTTCTTCCTCATACTGGCCTGCACTTCTCCACTCACTTTGAATGGCTGCACAGCAGAGTCAAAGGTGAACCTTTTTTACATGCCCGCTTTTAAAGGCATTTTCACCTCGCATGACTTGCCTGTAATAAAGTATCATATTAAAATTGAATAATAATTAATAACGATTAATTAGTATTTACCTAGAACTGTTTTTAAAGGCATCAAATATTGCATACAGCGTGATAACGTTACCGGCCATATAAAAAAAAGACTTGTAGGTTATGTGTGTATATATAAAACGCCACCTTTATAAATACAATCCGAAAATATTTCTTCAAACATGCCCATTGGGTACTTAAACTGGAAATGCATGTACACTTACCTTTATTTCTGCTAAAAAAACACGCTATTATTACTTTAAAAATTAATACGGGAGCACACAATGTCTATCTAATGGCGATAAAACTTTGTTTGGGGCCAGTCACCCGGCCAAGGTCAATAAAATGGCGACTGTGACGTAGCACTAATTGAGCGTATTGGAGGTAGCAATTTGTCGGGTCAAATAAATATCTATGGTATACATCTCAGGACCTAAGCACGTCGGCATCCTTAGATTGCATGTCCCTTGGTCTTAAAATAAATACAAAATGGTAAATGGTCTTAGATACTACAATAAACATCGGAACTGCATAAAGCGATTGTAAAATTGGAAAATAAGAGTAATACTCAATACAAAAAATACACAAAGAAATTGAAACATAAAATGATACAAAGGATAGAGTATCGTAAAGAAATAAACATGAATTTTGGAACTTAAATAAACTGGAAAATATCCTAAATATAGAATTAACACAAATATTTCTTGGGCAGTGTTATAACACTGATAAGTAAACCTCGAAATAAGAAAGTATATTATGAAAGTACGCTTTTAATAACGGAATATTCTGTGAACAGCAATATCACCAATAACGTTGCTAAAAACAGAATGGAACGGAGTTGTAGGTTAGATATTTGTTTGTAAACAAATTCGAATAGTTTTAATTACAGTTTCACACACCTATGCGACCCTGCGGAGTTCCCTCTGCGAGATACGTTTGAAATCCATGTTTTCGATGATGTGAAACTATTGTTTAGATATGCAGATTGTTAGGTAAACATGCAAAATTCAAGGGGTTATTCCTTGGCCTATTTTAAGAATATTTTGTCTTATGATAATTTTTAAAAAATCCCTTTGTTTCGAAGATACAGAGCGAACAAGATTTGCGACAATAACAACATTTCATTATCAAACAGTACATGTAAAGTTGCTCAATCTACAATAAATGTTCGAAATGGCTTCCTCCGGCCTGGATACAACCATTCAATCTTCTCGTCATTGACTGTCGAACTCTTTCAAACACACCAGGGTCGTTTCTAATTGACTTACACCCAGCAATTTTCCGATTTCGCAAACGTCCAAATTCTCCACTGAAGTAGGGTAAACTATTGACTTCAGAGATCTTCAGAAGAAATAATCTAGGGGGTTTAACTCTAGGACACAGATTACTTCTAAGGGAGATTGTGTGCTAGTTCATGTTAAGAAGTAAAGACAGTGAACAGCGCCACTATGCCGTGGAGGGAAGAGTTAAATCGCCTTATTAATAAACACCGTTCTAATAGCGTGTTAGTATGATACTACTTAGTAGCTACTAACACCATACTAATTGTATAAGGTAAAAAGTCTAACATTGACACAACTTGCTTTAAATGACATTTTAAGTAGGTTAGGGACTACTTATATTTTAGTTTTTACCTTTAAAGCAAAGTTAAGCTATTTATACACTAAAATAGGGCTATACTATTTTTTGATTTTTTTATTTTTTCATAATTCCATGACCTTTTTAAAAATGTTGGAAATGTCAATGTTACCCTTATATGGGGTTAACATTGACACCCCCATACAAATTAGTGAATATGTCATTGATAAACGATTAGATACAAACAGTGACACGTAGTTTTATAAAAAAAGGAAAATTAAGTACTTACAAATCTTTATTGTTAACTAAGTTAAGAAAACTTTTACAAATCTAATCATAAAAGAACAAAAGAATTAAAATAATCAGTTACGACTTACTAAAAATGAAAACTAAAACAAACTAATAATTAATTAAGAACAATATTTGAAGGAAGTTCCTTTAAATCAAAGTAATGTTTTCCCCGTCGAATAACTGGATTGGTAATTGTTTTCACAATGTCTTCGTTTGACAATTCTAGAATGTCTTCTACATCCGGAAAAACGAAGAAAAGATCTCTTTTTCTCAAAAATTTAATAGTACAATGATTATCCTTTTCCAGCTTTATTACTTGTCCCACATAATGCGTTTGTTGTCCGTACTTTACAAGTACCCAAGAATTTTCCTGAGGGGATATAACCGAGTTAGACTTTTGTGCAATCTTTTCTTGATTTTCACGTTCACTTCTTAAATCTTCATCAGTTGAGTCTGAATCTAAATTTAGTTCATATTCACTTTCCAACGTAACGGTAATTTCGCTATCAGAACTAGTTTCAGGTTGAAGTTTGTCTTGTTTCTTTGCTTTTTATTGGAACTGGCGGTCTCATTTCTTTTCTGTTTCTTTATTTGTTTAGATTTCTCTAGCTTCAATTTTTTTTCTTCAGCTTCTTTTCTGAGTCTTTCTTGAACTTCTTTACTTGTTAAGCTTTCTGCAAATTTTCTAGAAATTCTATTCCTCTTGTTAACCGCACTGGGTACTTGCCTTTGGTTAGTCTGTAATACCGCTTTTAATGACAGTTCTAAACTAGTTTTCGGAGAAATGTCTGTTTTGTCATTAGAATCTACAGCAGAACTGGAAGAACTAGTAGGCGTAACTTGTTGTCCTTCGACAATTGAGGCCATTTCCGTGGTTCGCATAATTTTGTTTTTTGAAAGTGGAAATATCCCAGATCCTTCAAAACCAGCTATAGCATTAGCTCTTGAAAAGCAACCGGATTCGTACAACTTTTTCATTAGGGAAGGAAATACTAACTTATCGACGTTTTTGTAGTTTGTGTCTTTGTAAAACTCGCGCAGAATATTTCTCCATGATTGTTTAACAGATTTAAACACACCGACGTCCAAGGGTTGTACAATGTGTGATGTGTGAGCAGGAAGACATAAAATTTCAATATTATTTTCCACAGCTGTGTCTATTAAATCTATTGAAACGTGAGAATTATGACCGTCTAATATTAATATTTTTTTTCCTTCCAATTTTGCTGTGCCCGGTATGAAACAATTAATAAACCAATCCAAGAATTGTGGAGCTTCCATCCAACCTGATGGTGAGCAGTTATATCTGCAATTGTTCGGCCCATCATTACACCAAGTAGAGTACAAGTGCAGACCTTTGTAATTAATAAACATCGGAAGGAATTCCCCAACAGCATTACAACACATCAATACCGTGTACATTCCTTTTGAGACTGACCCGACTAATTTTGTAGGATTTCTGGTACCACGTTTTTACATAACACTTTTTGCGTTCCTGCATCTGTCTGAAATCCTGTTTCATCACTGTTGAAAATATTTTGTGGCTTATTTGTTAAATCGTATTTCTCTGTTAGTTCCTTAATTTTGTTATGAAAATCTAACATCACATCATGCGTTCCAGCTAACGCACGATTTTTTGGCAAATTTTGAGCAACACGTCTACTGATTTCTTGTTTCCATCTTTTTTCAAAAGCAATACACCAATCAACACCTGGTAATCCATCTCGAAATGGATTTGGTCTATCTAGTTTTCTCAGGAAATCCTGCACACATCGGCGCAATTGCTGGCGATCAAAACCATATCCCCAATCAGCCAATTTCAATAGGGCATGAACCAATAATTGTTCTTCTTGATGATTTAAAACAGTTGGTCGTCCAACTTTTTTACATTTTGTTCCTTTAATGTGGTTTATGAGTGTAGTACGATTTATTCCATAACATACTGCAGCTCGATTTTTACTCATTCTTCCGTTTTGTACTGCTTCTATGGCTGCCGCCATGCCATCTTCAGAATAATTTTTATATTTTCTCGCATTAGGATTAGCGTTTTTTCGTGCAGACGGCATCTAGAAATTACAGTAAAATCTTTTAACATGATTAATGTTAGGCAAAGTTTAAGATTGACACTGATAATTTTAAGCTAAGGATATCATTGACACTGATAAATGTTACCCCAAGTTTAACATTGACAATGACAAACTTAACCTCGTTCAAGAAAATTCACATGTCAGTTTATGAAAACAAAACACCATCAGATTTATGCAAATTTTATAAATAATTTTAATTATTTGTATATTCTTACCGTTTTAAACACAACTTACCCGACAATAATCCAAAACAAACGAAGTTTTATTTTATAAAAGTCGAACAACAATTCAACAGCTGACTCACTACCGCCATTTACAAATAATGAATCAAGACGTACAGCTTCTGTTATTAACGAGAAGATGGCGCCACAAGTACAATAACACGCTAAAGATTTCATATTTTTCTAATTGAATTTAAAAAGAAACAGTTTGACGATTTTAAAAAGGTGTCAATGTTATACCTATGACAATGTTACCCTGTTTTACCTTACTAAGATAGCGTATTAATAAAGGTATATTTAGTAGCTACTAGCTAATAAGATTCTAACAGCAATTTAGATGTGGCAGCAATGCATTTTAACGGATATTTCTCCTAAAAAGATTCACTAACTGTCATATTCGAATATATAACAATTGTAATACCGGTGACAGTTTGCGTTTATTTACATTATCACCAGTTTTATTGCAGAGGATCCTATAATGAGCAATATTCTTCTTTGCTGCTATCTTCATCCGAAGCCATTGCTCCTTGGTGCCTTTTATGTCTCTAGGGTATCCTGTTTAACATAGCGTCTAAGAATAAAGTAATATATTTTCATTCTAATGTAATACATCTATATATTATCACCGCATAGAGTATGCAAAATATACATAAAAAAACCAACACCAGAAATCTTAGTATAAATTACGAACATACTGAATGCTGCTGCTGTGGCTAATGAAAATCCGTTGGAGAGAAAACTGGTATTCCAAACTTAAAGAAAGTACTTTTAATATTTTAAGTTGAAAATCCTTTGCTTCAAAGTTTATACACACCTTCGACTTCCATCTTTTTCGCAACATGTTCCCATACCGCTAATTTATCTTTATCTAAAACGGTAAGTTTCTTTTTATTCTCCACTACATGTACCTCTTCTTTCAAAAAATCGAGAAACAATCTCTTTTCTCCGTCATTCCAATTTTGCGATCTCGGTCGTTTTTTCTGGGATAAATTCATGTACAATCAACATCCGTACTTATTTATAGTAATTTCTACTTACATTTGGGTATATCCATCTTATTTGTTTAAATTTTAGGTTAGTTTTATTACAAAAGTTTACCTTAAACATACACCCTCACACTATTAAGAAGTTATGTTGTCTATTAATACCATTTTTGCTAGTAGATTGTTACTGGCATCTTAGTAGCTATTATCTTTCTTTATTAATAAGGCGGAAAGTGTTTTTGATTAAGCGGCGGCTTATTTAAAATCATAAATCCTTTATATATGTGCCATTATATTTATGGTTTTTATTGTTATATTTATGGTTTTTATTGTTGTCATACACAACAATAAAAACCTTAAATATAACAGCACATATACAAGAATACATATTTGATAATTCTTAATCGAAACTAATATAAAGTGGAAATCAATAACAGAAACAATTTAAAGTAATACCTTTATTTTTTAGTATGTTTTCTATAATATAATAACAATGAATTTTGGAAATTATCAGTGATGTGTGATTCCTTCCCCATTAAAATTTTATTGTTGATTTTATTATAATTAAATAAAATTATTTTGGAAAATTGCGATATAATTTTGGTTTTCATATCCTCCAAATGTCCACACTCTCTAAAAGAATCAAAAAAGGTTTGTAAATCTAATCAACAAGTTAAATTGTTTATTAAACCTTTTTATGTAAATGTCGACTTAAGAACCACTTAATATGAATATAAAGGTTGTTCAATATTGAAATAAAATTTTTATCACATTTCAATAAAGAGCATCCTTCATATTCCAGGTTCCACATCTTGACACATTATATTATAAGAGCAGATGCTGCAATTATTAAAAAAAGGTAATATTTTTTTTTGCTATGTATCCACTTATGTAAGATAATGCGTCAAGATTTACCGATGAGAGCATATCTTCTGGAGGTAATAAAAATGTGTCATCTGCAGATGGTAATGAAGTTGTAGTACTTTTTTGGATAAATTTTTTGAATGCTACAAAAGGCGCCGCGTATCCATCGTTTTCACAATTCGATCCTTTGGAATGCAAGGCAGCAAAACTTCTCCATTAGATTTAACTATTATATCAAAGCCTAAAGTAATTACAATCCCACCACCTATGGGATAAGAATGTACCTCGTAGGTAGAAACACTGCCCTGAATTCGCGCGCGACACCTATTAGGACTTACATAAACGATATTAGAAAAAGCACCAGAAACAGTAATAGTACCACTAACGTCATAAAACGCCATAAAACAAAAAAAATATGGAATGACTCATTATATTCACTATATACAAACTTATTATAAATTCTATCTAATCTAATTTCTGTCTTGACGGGTGCTTTAATTTAAGTGCATTTGGTTGCCAATAATATATTTAGAAAAATTTTCCAAAGAGCCAACATAATTCAACATATTACAAATGAGCCAACTTATATCATTAAAATTAACTTTATATCGTTCATTAATAGCTGCTGTTAAAGAAAGATCTATGCTAGTGTTATTAAAATTTTGTAATAAATCGTTACACGATATCCTATATTCATCAACATGTTCATCATTAACCAAATCCCTGCGACCCAACTTAGTTAAAATCTTAATAGGATCAGGAAAAAAGTGTTAGGTTTGGGTGATTTTTAGATAAACACGTTTCCAATATTATAAGTGTATTAAACTATAACATAAGTACAAACAATGCGTTACAAAATACAAACTTCTCTTGACCGTTAATTACATCATTATGACTGAAGTTGCCTATTTTTGTTTTTCACTACTGCCAACTCCTAGTACTTCTTGTCAACTCCTAACAAAAAGAACCATCTATCCCCATCATTAAGTAAAAATTTGGAACAAAAGCAAAAATACTAAAAAAATTTTGACTCCAAACTAAAAGTGCTTGCACATATTTGATTCATATCATTTTCTAATCCGTCAGCCACCAAAAGTGAGTCATCACCAGAAAAAAGACCCATCTTAACTTTATTCATATCAAATAAATAACCTAAAACTCCAATCAAAACTACGATATTACTTAAAAATGTTGCCGCGTCACCAGATTTAGGTTGAAAAAAAAAAAAATTTTGATCAAGCGAAAATTTTTCAAATTAATAATGAAATTGTTTAGTACGGGTGGACGAATTTTATCATTTGGTTTTATTTTCTGGAACTCCATACTCTCCAAAACTGAAACGGATTTACTTCAAAAGTCTACTTGTGAGGCTGCTCCCTTGTATTTCACAGGCAGTCGAAGCTTCTTGCCTTTATAAAGATGCCGTGTCTTTGCCTGTGGGATGCAATTCAGCGTATTTGGCATTGTCGCTATAATTATAAATAGCAGCTGCAATAGATGCACTGAACATATTTGCGCACAATGCGAAACTTTAATTTTTTTATCTTGCCAGGAATTTCATGTTGAGCTGAAAGTTTTGGCATTATGCAAGTATCCCATACTGCTATCTATATTATATGACCGGGTGCAATGTGAACCTTCTTTAAAACTTTATTAAGAGTGCGGGCACTTGGAAGGATAAAAAATTGCCTTAAAAAACTGTAAGCCCTGGGCGATTGTTTAAAAATTGTAATAGCCAAAATTTTGTCATCGAGGGTAAAATGTTTCCTTTGATTACTTTTTTCAAAATGCTTGACTTGACACTTAAGAAACTTTGTAACGAGCGGATCCATTTTACCCTCGAGGACATTAACATTTCCGTTCATGTACTTTTTACATGCGAACAATCTTCTTCTATAAGAACTGTTTTTCTGTTTACACTGGTTGTGTTGTTTCTTTAACCCAACTATCTCTTGATGCAGGCGCTTGTTTCTTGGTGTCAGATCCCAAACTCTTCGTATATTGATTGATGTCAATATTTGCTCTGTAATTTTTTTTTTTTTGTGAGGGGAAACCACTTGGCCCCGGAGCACGGGTTCAATGTGGGGCGTTACACCGACTAAAACCCCTCCTCTACCTTCTCTGGCATTCCGGGACTATCGACAAACATAACATCGGAAAACCAGCGACATGTCTCATCTGCATCTAATTAGAGTTCCTCTTTTCCAGCTCTATTATTATTGTGAGGACCCGGACGACAAATCTGCTAATGGCTTCCCATTTGTCGGTACTATTCATCATAATGTTTGTGATGGAATGCTTGTCGATCTCCTCGCCTATAATTTCCTCTAGTTCCCGTCTCGCTGCTGTCCATTTATCACAAACAAAACGGCATGCTTCGGTGAGTCCAACAGGCCATTATCACGGCACGTGGCCTCCTCCGATATCTTAAACCTTTTCAGGTACGATCTGAAATGACCATGTCCGAACAGGAATTGTGTCAAATGATAGTTCATCTTTCTAAAACCACACTTCACTCACGGTATGAGATTCGAGATCAGGGTCTTGGTCCAGGTTGACGTGGCCACGCAACTAGCCCAAATCTTTTGCCACTTCAGCGTGTGCTCCCGTACCTGTATTTTCTTCAGGGCCACCTCTTCCCTAGTAGCGTGGAAAAGCCTGCACTGTTCCTAAGCCTGTAGATGGATGGGAGGAATCCCTGCCACAACTTGAATCGTCCTGGTTGCCACTGTCCGGTATGCGCTCGTTACCCGTAATAGTGTTCTCCTCTGAAGGCGTTCCATTGCTTCACGGTGTCGTCGAACCTCAAGGATCTTTCCCCATGCGGGCACGGCGTACAGGACCTGAGACAGGAAGACCCCATGCAACATCTCTCTTTTCCCAGAACTTGGTCCTCCTACATTCGGCATAATCTTAGCCGCCTCGGTCTTCTCGGCCACATACTTGATGTGGGAGCTAAAAGTAATTTTATAATTCAGGACGACGCCCAGGTACTTTCGCTCACGCTGGGGGGTTACTCGAGTGTCGGCGAGGTCAAAGGAGAAGCGCCACTTTCCTCGAGGTCCCTTAAGCACAGCTGCCTTTGTTTTTTGTGGAGCTAATTCCAGTTTACTCTCTTTCATCCAGGAGCTTACTTGTTCCAAGGACTCATTAGTCTTGAACACCAGGTCTCGTACATCCTTCGCTTCTATGAGTGTTGCAAGGTCATCTGCATAAGCTATTGCCGTGACTCCATCCATCCACTCCAGGTCGAGGACACTATCGTAAGGGATGTTCCATAGTGTAGGCCCGAGACCCGAGCCTTGCGGGACTCCAGCCCCGCAATCTCGATTTTAGTTCCTTTGCCTAGCGATGATCTTTCTGTCGTTAAAGTAACTCTCCACAAGGTTGGTTAAGTAGAGAGAAATGCCTCTCCTCCTCATTTCGCCAGTGATCTTACTCCACGATTCGGTATTAAAGGCGTTTTTGACGTCTAGGGTTACAATGACGAACCACTTCCCCTTAGAGTTGTTTACCGTACGGGTCACAAATCTTATCGCATGCGTCGTCGATTTTCCCTTAACGAAATCGAACTGCTTCTCGGAGAGCGGCGAGTTTTCCTCTAGTTCCTTCTCTAGCATGACCTTAATCATTCTCTCGTAGAGCTTTCCTACAATGCCCAGGAGGCATATGGGGGCCTGTACGCCAGAGCATTTCCCGTTCGGGCTTTCCCTATTAGTACTACTTTAGCTTCCATCCACTGTGCCGGGAAGCTTTGACTTGCCAATAGCTGGTTTAAACACTAAAAACGGAACATCTGGAATTGTTGCAGCTATTTTCTGAATGGCCTCCCTGGTTAGGCAATCGGGCCCCGGCGCTTTACCTCTTTTCTGCTTTAAAACTGCCTGCGTCATTTCGTCTTCAGTAAAGAAAGCAACCCGTATGTCCAGTTTGAAATTCCTGACTAACCTGTCATTCATGATAGGGAAAGCAATAATAAGTTCATCCATTGCAACGCAACCCCTAAAGTAAATAATTGCAGTTGCAAAAGCACTATAGGTTTCTGGCGCTTCTTAGCCAAGAACCAAAGGGGGGGGGGGTGTAAAATTCCTAAAAGTTTCCCACCTACCTTTTCTTTTTTTTTTTTTTGATCTTCCGGGCGTGCCAGCCGTTCAGCGGAGATTGGGGTGGGGAGTAGAGACTTATAGAATCTCCCAACAAATAAATTAATCAAGATATTAAGAGGCGCCACCACGGTTTATTTTATAAACGCCCGGTATTATGTAAAAACCGGGAAAACAAGATTAAAAGGTAACAGCAGGGGGGAAGCACGACAACAAGTACACCAAAAGCCAAGTAACTATTAAACGTTTAATTCTAAGAGAAAAACAAAGTTAAACTTATGTATGTGGGTGCATATATCTATATATATATATACATATATATATCAATAAGAAACATTGTAGTTTAATAATTAAATAGAGAGAAAAACAAAGATGTTAATATTTAAACATTGGAATAAGTGTCACAAACTTTCAGATAATAGCGATACCTCGGGCTGCTCTTTAACCACGAGCGTTGTTTATGAAATGTAAGTACTAGGCGAGTACCCTAACGTTAAATCTAGTAACACATGCGCAATATCGTTAGATTTGTCTGATCAGACGATCTGTACAGTGGTATACAATATAAATATAAACGTGTGGTTTATGCCTTTGCTAGTGTCTGAGAATATCCGATAGTAAAAGAAATAAGAATGAATTGAAAGTTAAAATTACACCAGAGAAATATTCTCATCAACTTTACTACAAATAGTTGAACCCAAATACGATCATTGATATACTAATAACACAAAAAAAGAGAAAATAATAAAGCGTCAAGCTCTGTACTTAGCTATTGATTAATGTTGTTGCGATAGGATGGGCGGCTTGATCCCAGCTATCGGAGTAGTTGACAGAGTCAGCTGTTCGATGGCCTCTCGAATCAAGTTGTTGTTGGGATACGAATACTAATCCAATACTAAATATGGCTCGATCCCAGTGATTAGCTGCCAATATAGCGAACCATACTATTCAACACCAATCCAGATGCCACACACCAACAAGCCAAATACTAGCCAATACTAAACGCCTTAAAAAAAAGGAGCAAAAATGTAGGAGATTGAAACAAGGGGAAAATACCTACGAGTTTTACGTACCTTCTAGAAGGCGCAGCACAGGGAAAAAAAAACGTACGGGTTCTCTGAGCACGTGCGTCGAAACGAAGATGGACAAAAATCCGGACAAACCGTTGTTTCTACAACCCACAAGTTGCCAAATCCTACTTTTAGTAGAAGTCTTCACAATACTCCAAATAATTCACCAACTTTAAACTCACTAATTTAGTGCAACTCAAGGTTTCATCAACGCATACTACGTACTCACTCAGAGGCTTAGCACAGAATGGAAAATGGAAAATGGCTCGACATTAGCCCCACTACGCCGGAAAATGGATTTATGAAATAAAAGAAAAACGACAGATATCAATATTATTGACATCTCAGTTCTCGTAAACTATGCATACGTTCAACTTACGGGACACAGATGGCGTAAGGAGTACTGAATTATTAATTTAATTAATTTAATTCGCATATTATTATAACATATTTGAGAATCTGTTTTGAATGTCATTTCAACCGTTACACCATTTTTGTGGCAAAAACATGTACCGCTCTGTCTCGTGCCTCCAATATTTCTTGGTGTCGTTGTTGTTTATTAATTTCCCTTGTGGTACTTCCTTCTTTTATTATATCAACTAATGCTTTTTTGTATTTTGTTGGTTTTTAAGAGTTAAATTCCTTTTTACGTTTTTTAGGAGGTGTGGAGAGTACTTCGTCTGTTTCATCAATATCATTACTGTCTAGACTCGTATCATCTGTTGCATTCGTTGGTACTATAGAAGGGCAAAAACAAAATTATTTGAATATTGAAAATAATAACTGTACTTACTTGTATCTCCTTTCATTGAAGATGCCATCCCACATGGTTTTATATTATGCCTGTCCTGCAGAAACTCATCGAGTATTTCAAAAAATTGACAGAAACTGGCCTTCTCCCGTCCCTTTACTCCCCATATTATCCTTTTTGCGTGCATATCGCTTTTTTAAATAAAGCCATTTATCATTGTATTGGGTAGCTGTCATACAGTATCCTTTATCTTTTAGTTTTTGTGCGATACGTTTCCATACGACATCATTTTTTTGGGTTGCTGACTTAAACTCGTTGTCGTATTCAATACGAAGATGTATTAATTGATGTATAGCTGCATCAGTCCATTTTGTGCGGCGACTATCTTCATCGCATTTGACTGTATTCTGACTACCAGCCGTTGCCTCTGCCTCTTCTAAATTCTTACCCTCCGGTGTTTTTAAATTAAAAGCCTATAGAACTTCTGGTGTTGCATCAACAAGACAGACATCTCCATCTACAAATAAATATTGATGGATGGTGGGTTGGTGGACTGTATTCTTGTATATAGTTTCGAATTGTATTTATTTTAGTTGCAATATGTCACAATATATATATATATATATACATATATAAGTATTTCACTAGTAATGTAATGTAAGTTTTAAGTCGACATGTTGACGCTCTCTCCTTGTCGTGGTGAATGTCACATGTCGACTCGTCGGTAAAACAGTGAGGCACGCGCGCTCGCCGCTGGGTGGCGTTAGAGGTGGGTGCGCGGTAAACAATGGATAATTAAAATTAGCAGAGTACATTAGTTTGAATTGTTATACCCGATTTATTCTGCAAACACAGTTTTCCTTCTGGTCCAGTCAGCAACCAACCATCTTCCAGCGTCACCAGTAGAAAATCAGCCCAAGAATAATGCTCAGTCATATTTAAAATAATTACTAAACACGAAATTACAATAATATGTAATAAACTAGATAACGTCGAAAGTAAAAACTACTAAACACCGCGTAAACACTAAACACGTGAAAACACGTCGAGCTACATTTTACCGATCTCTTGAGCCCGGCAACTTGCGGGGCAAAACACTCCGAGTGTCGCTCGAGCGTAATTTATGTCGTACATAATCGCGGATTGTGTGACTAATGTATTTATGAACGGCTCTTGTGTGATTCCTTAGGCCATTTTCACACGGAGAGCCGCAAGGCTCGCCCTCGCGAGTGAGAGAAGGCGCGCAAGACTGAAATGCAAAGAGTACAATCGGAGCTTTCACATGGGGCGTACGGGCCTTTAGAGCGCGCGAGTGCGAGCCGGTATGGCTTGTGCATCTCGAGCCGGGCGTTTGTAAGGAGAGCGCGAGTCATCCTCTAAATGCAAAAGAAGGAGTGGGGTATTCACACGAAGGGCGATAATAGCTCTCGTCCCTCAGTCTCCAGTCACTCGTTCCAAAGCGCTGAAGCAACATGGATGATGTTGAGTTACTAATTAATGCTGTGCGCATCCGCCCTTCTCTTTGGGACAAAAATATAGATAGCTACAGAGACGAAATGAAGTGGCTAGAAATTGGAGGGAGATCTGCGAATCCCTAAACCGGATTTTGGAAAACTGTCAGTGCCTGACCAAAAAAAGAACGGTAAGTTGAAATGGAATTTATTTATTTATATGGCTGATTCGCCTTTAAAAAAGATGTTATATAAATACCTTTTTACACACTTTTCATTAACAATATGGAAAAGATATTCATCAGAATATAAATGAAGGTTCAAATGTATAAAAATAGGAATACATACGGAAAAAAATATGAAACAAGACAAAGTTAAGTTAAATTTGAATGTTAAATTTTATCCATCTGCCATGGTACAGCGCCAGCAGGTGACATGAAATAATCACAGACAGCATTTCTTACATTGTTAGCAGACAAGGTTCCTCGCACTGCTTGCTGCTGTTGTCGTACGTCCTCCAGTCTGTAATTGTCATTGTGTCTTCGAACGCAAAACCATCTCTGCCACGAACAAATTATGAAGCACAACACAATTTGACAATGTCTACTGCGAAATCTGGTTGCACATTGATTGCCCGGTGAAGGATTCGCCATTTGTTGGTTAAAATTCCAAATGCACATTCTACAACCGTCTTGCCTACTCAAACGTAATTGAATACTCTCTTCCGACTGAAAGATTCGCCCCAAGGGTCTCAACAAGTTTCTGTGCAACCGAAAGCCTCATCAGCGATAAAACATGAGGTAGTTGAGGTCCATTGCACCAGGAAGACATTTCTCGGTCGGAAGTTCAATATTCTCGTTTTCGATTGATCTCCAAAGCCTGGAACGTTGGAAACCGAAGAGTCGAATCCTTTCCGTAGCTGCCAATATCAACGTCACAAAGCGGTATTCAGAATCCGCTATAGCATGAGGACCACAGAAAAATATTGCTTGTAATTGTAGTACATGATCACTTTTAAAGGGCATACCAAACGTATATGTTTCCCGTCAACAGCGCCAAGACAATGTGGGAAGTTAGCTTTTCTTTCGAAGCCTGCTGCAATGCTTTCCCACTGCTCTTTTGTCGGTAGTGGGAGCATTTCTGCTTTCATAGTTAACCAGATGGCTCGGCATACGCTTCTCACGATCATTGATGCAGTTGAAATTCCGATTCTAAATATGAAATGGAGCTCGGTGAATGTGCAACCACTTGCAAGATACCTAAAAGGATAGAAAAGGTGCAAGATTAATTTCGTTCTTCTTTCTCCCCTCCCAAAAAAAATAGCACCAGGGTCAAAGTCTCATTTTGTTGTTACTCTACTCAGTAATCATTTCTTTGTTGTTACAGAAAAGGAATTAATAACAAAATGAAAACCTCAGAGATGGGTACGGAAAGGACTAGACAGGGCAAAACGGGCCAGGAGATCAGGAGCCCCGCTTCAAAAATCAGGAAATATATTTACCACGACCAAATGGATTTCTTGAGGAAAGTTTTTGAATCAAGAGCGACTGAAGATTCACTTGCAAGTGAGAACAGTGACTCAGAAAGCTGCCTCGGAAGTGAAGGAAGAGCTGCAGCTGAGGATCACAGCAGTTTACTACAGGTGCGGGATTTTGAATGTAGAAAGCAATAGCATCAAGAAGCAGATGCTCATCACGAAAAAAGAAGGGGAAAAAGCAACACCCAGAGGACAGTCTGACGATTTTGAAAAGAAACTGCTGCAGTTGATTGAAACCCCTAAGGCATATTGCTTTCATTCAAGGATACTGCCGACATTAGAAACATTCACTGACGATGAAGTCGTGGAATTTCAAGCTGGTGCGCTGCACTTGATTAAAACAATAAAATCTGCGAGGAATATCCCACCTCACGCCTCTGTTCCTCTGTCTGCCAACCTAAAGCAGACAAATCAGCCATTCGTATGGGGACAACCCAGCATTCCTGCTCAGCATTCCAGGTACCACTCGCACATGATGCCAACCATTTATCCGCACTTGAATACTGCTTCTACTCAACTTTATTCAATGACCTCTCCCAGTCCTACAACTTCCACTCAGTTATATTCACCAACCAATACCGAAACTTCGTCTCCATCTCACACTCCAGTAATATGGGATCTACCTTAATTGCTTTGTTTTAATGAGTAGGTGGGTTCCTACCCAATTTTTTGTTATATTCCGTATTTTCCATTCTCACTACCTACTTTTCTAACTTGTTTTGCATTACTTTTATAAATAACTTTTTAAACATATAGGTACTTTCATAAATAAATTTTTGTAATAACGAACGCTGCAAAATTTTTATTTTTCTTTCTCTTCGAGTTCTCTTGCTTTAGGCAAAAATTGGACATATTCCGGTTTTTTCGTTCAGACATTTACACATTGCAATATTACTTACTTTAATGTTGCAGCCAGCCTCAGTTCAGGTTTAATGCAGTTCCGCATGTTTGTGTCTTCGAGCTGGATGATATTCTTTATCTTCTCGAGGAGCTCATCAAATGAGGCCATTGACATTCTAAAGTATCTGAAAAACTTATCGTCATCGCGTCGAAGTTCTTGATAAAGCGTGGCAAAAACTCCTGCTTCATCGCGCCTTTCGTTGATAGGATGAACCCAATATGTTCTTGAGCATTGGCGTCTTTGTCGTCGAAGACGGCGTCGACGAAGGAGATAAACAGCCACAGCACGTGTACGATCCATAGCCAACTGACGCGAGCCGCGAGCCCTATCCGACTCGCCGTGTGAAAGAGTGGGAGGTAGGAGCGGAAAAAGCTCTCACTCGCGAGGGCGAGCCTTGCGGCTCTCCGTGTGAAAATGGCCTTACTCTGTGCGACGCTCGAGTAATATTTATAAACGCACCCTAGAATAAGAAGGCGGGCGAAGGAGACAGACTGCATCTAAGAAGTTACAAAAACAATATAGTATCAACGACCTCTAAACTCTTTGTCGCAACCCAAACTTGAGTCGTTTTTTAAAGTTTTGCAAGGTCATATTAAAAATGTCAATGTTAGGAGCGTAAGTGTTCACAGCACTCACCGTGCGGCACAACGGCGAGTCGCTTGCATAACTAGTACGTCTAAACGGCAGCACAAACAAGTCATCGCTTCGTAACCTTATATTTGGAACATTGAACTTAACTTTATTCAACAATGCTGGTTCATCCATGAAGCCATTCAAGAGCTTAAACAACTTCAGCGCGTCTTGTACTATTCTATTTTTCTCTATGTGTTGTCTTAGATCTTCGTATGTATCATAGCCAATATTATTTTTGAAAGCTAAAGGCTTTAAAAATTAGAATTACACATATTCCCTCAGCACATCGTGAATACGCTTACTGTTGTATCGGTAGCAGATGGGGTTCGTAGGTAAGTATCGCAGGTAAGTAAATTATGAAAATTATTTATTCATTTCATAGATACAACTTTTATTCTTTCAGCCATTACATACATACATTATTATTATCCCCTAACATACAATGCTATACAAAAGTAGATAATATAACACTTACAACCTATTATTTTTTAATAACCTTTCTTCGGCGTTTGTTAAGGGCGGATATTTAGCTTTACGGCCGCCTGTATTCACCTGCTGATTTCGCAGCTTTCGCCTTAACCTTACATTTCTAGTCTACCATTGCCTGTATAAAAGTTCATTTATGTTAGTTACTGTTAATGAATGTTTTTTTTACCCACATCTCTACTCTTCTATGGTTTTTGTACCATATCTTAAACCATTCAACTGATGCGCAATATGGTCCCATAATGCTGTCTAACTAGCTCTGCCTGTAGGTCTGCTGAATTTATTTGTTAACAATTCAAGATATACCTCGCAAAAATCTAAGAAGGCGGGCCAATGATACTGGTTAACTTTCCTTTTCGTATTATTTTTAATTACATGAGTTAAAAATATATGCAAACCAAGTAATAATCTATAAAAAAAATACGTTAGGCTAAGCGCGCACCGTAATTTCCATGTCGTATTTTTAAAAAAACTACAATGAAAATATGCTTGCTTATATTTTCAGTGGTAGCGATTTCTTTCCACATCACTATTTCAAACTCAATGCTATCTTACCGTAACCAAGTGCGCGCCTAGCCATGAATTAATACCTATATGATACAATGAGATTGTCAAATCCGCTCCTGTAGATAGCAGGGTGTAGGTATATGCCGCGTGTTTGTAATGAAGGTTTGAACTAAGTCAATGTTGAAACATAAGAAAGTAAACGGATCTGTCATAAATAAGGAAAACGTAACCTATATTTGAACTCGCATTATATAAACGATTATGTTTGTGATTGTAACAATGAAATGTAATCAATTTCGCTCTTTACTAAATTATGATTTTACAATTCAGTACTAACTGGTGTGTAACTAAATTTAAGTAGTTTATTACATACATATCAATAACAAATTCCATTACTTTAAATTATAACTTACAATTAGTATAATTATTAAGTGATAAAACTTAAATTGTTAATTGTTTAAAGAGCGTGTTCAAAATGTTCACCATGAGCATTAATGCAAGCGTCAACTCTTCGTTTCATGCTTTCGAAAACATTGATTAGTTATTGTGCAGTTATACTCTGTACTACATTGATAATGGCATCTCTCAATTCTTCTATGGTATGCATGCGGTTTCTATAGATCCTACTTTTTAGATAGCCAAATATGAAGTAATCTACTGGGGTTAGATCAGGCGATCTTGGTGACCATCTTTGTACTCCAACGACCCTGCCAGCAAAAAACTGTTGGAGATATTGGCAGGTTTGTCGAGCAGTATATGCTGGAGCATTATCGTGCTGAAAATAACCTGCTTCAAGCTCATTTTCTTGTAACTCTACAATAAACAATTCCAACATCTGTTGGTAACGTTGGGCTGTTACAGTTTCCGCGAAGAAAATTAGCTCTATTATTCGTTGCCTGGACATAGCTAACCAAACTCCAACTTTTTCGAGGTGCAATTGCGATTCTCGAAATTCGTGTAGATTTTCTGCAGACTAGACGCGATAATTTTGTGAATTGATATAGCTCGTTACATGAAATCAGGCTTCATCCGAGAAAAATGATTTGTTTAGTAAGTTATCATTCCTTAAATTGTTATGAAACCAATGACAATATTCCTAGCGCCTATCGTGATCTAATGGTAATAATTTCTGTACCGTAGAAATTTTATAGGGATGAAAATGTAACTTTCTTTGGACAGCTCGTTGCGCTGAAGTGCATAAGCCTGTAAAATTATAAAATGTGATGATGTTTTTTACCTGTTTGTTGCACTAATTGGCGCAATGGTTTAGTGGGACTTTGATCTAGACGGGTTTTACATCCCCGGTTTTGTTTTCTGTAAGAACTGTCTTACGACTTTCCTATTTCTCTAAAGCGGTGCACGAGTCTATAAATCTGTCTGCTTAAAATCAAATCATGGAATTCGTCATCAAGAAACTGTACACGGAATGAATTCTTGAATACATAGATCTACAGAGTATATCCATGCCCCTTCATCATTCCGCTGTCCATTTCGGAAATAAGCTTCCAAAATGAATGTTTCGTGCTCTGGTGTGTAGGGCTTTGTACACTCGAGCAGATAAACTTGCCTTTACGAACACATTCTGTTTCTCGAAAGATGTGCACGAGCCTATAAATCTGTCTGCTTAAAATCAAATCATCGAATTCTTCATCTGGAAACTGTACACGGAATTCTTGAATACGTAGATCTACAGAGTATATCCATCCCCTTCATCATTCCGCTGTTCATTTCGGAAATAAGCTTCCAAAAAGGATTTTTCGGCTCTGGGGTGTAGGGCATTGTACACTTGAACAGATAAACGTTATATAGATTACGTGTATGTTATAAAATAATTTGCTGTCTTACCAAACATACATTCCCTTATTTTCCTACAGTATTCAAAAATACAATTGTTGGCGATATTAATATAAAATGTGATAAAATATTTCACTAAATGTTAATGTTGTTTTTTTACCTGTTTATTGAGCTAATTGACGCAATGGTTTAGTGGGACTCTGATCTAGACGAGTTCGTACATCCTCAATTTTGTTTTCTGTAAGAACTGTCTTACGACCTTCCTATTTCTCTAAAGCGCGGTGCACGAGTCTATAAATCTGTCTGCTTAAAATCAAATCATCGAATTCGTCATCTGGAAACTGTACACGGAATTCTTGAATACGTAGATCTACAGAGTATATCCATGCTCCTTCATCATTCCGCTGTCCATTTCGGAAATAAGCTTCCAAAATGAATGTTTCGTGCTCTGGTGTGTAGGGCATTGTGCACCTAAACAAATAAACGTTATATAGATTAGGTGTATGTTATGAAATAATATATTGGTCTTACCGCACATAAATTCCCTTATTTTTTTACAGTATTCAAAAATATTGGTAATATTAGATGTAAATATAAACGGG
This sequence comes from Protaetia brevitarsis, assembly GCA_004143645.1. Lineage (NCBI taxonomy): Eukaryota > Metazoa > Arthropoda > Insecta > Coleoptera > Scarabaeidae > Protaetia > Protaetia brevitarsis. The sequence continues at coordinate 171,633 of RXPK01000104.1, forward strand.
ATGAAAAAAATTATAGAATATAAGATAAATAAGCAAAGGGTACTACAACACGAACGTCAATGTTAAATGATAAGAAATGTCAAGAAACTTGATTTAATGGATGAAATTTGTGTGTAGCTAACTTCACTCATTAAATTGGTTATAAGTACAGATAAATTTTTCCGGGAAACTTTTTTTTATTACGACAATCATTTTGAATCTTACAGTATAATAACTTTGGGTATATGTTATTTGCTTTAAATAATAATGATAATAAATAATTGTGAAATATGCTTTGCTGAAACTTACCTCGCTATGGTACAAATATAAAAGAACATTTGTGGACATTTTTTGCCTTTACATTGGAAAAGAAATTACATCTGGCAAATTTGAATTTTATTTTTATTATCGCCTAAACTTATTGTATCCACCTATCCCGCTCTTAAAACTGCAACTCTATGTAAAGGCGAAATTTGCTGTCTCACAAGCGACAGCCTTGCCACTGTCGCTTCGTAGCGATGTATTTTCCATCGCTGTCTATTGTAAACATGAGCGCATAGTACCAATTAGCTCGATACATAGATATCCACAGTGCACATAGTGCCATAGGAGGCGAGACCTCTGGAGTCGGTATACGATTGATACGTTATAGATGTCAGTGATTTATTGACTTTCTTAATACGAAAATACATTCTAGATCTACAATAATGTTATTGCTAATGTTGATGTTAAGGCTTAACGGTAAAGCCCAATTTATAGATATCCGTCCGCCCGCCCGCCCGTATGCCGTAACCGTAAGCGCAACGACGTTCGCAAATGGTATTTTATAGATTCCGTTACCGTAATGTTTGCTCATGCGCAAATGTGCGTAGATTTGAATTTAACAGCTGTTTCTGGCTCTTTACTCCAAGGCACGGTGCTCGCAAGCCACAATTTTTTTATTAACAGTTGTTAGTACGTTCTTGGTATATGCTACACACTCCAGTCCGTTTCTGTATTTAGATATTTCTTAAACTCTTATTCATAATTATCATCGTTTATATTTGATTAGGTATATAATATACTCAAAATGTAAGTATATAAAATATAATAGATAATCACATGATTTCAATCCCTTTTTTTATGTAGAATGAATGACGCAGGGGCTAATGTCTAATATCTATTAGCCACTTGTACAGTGCTTTTGATGACTGCAGCCCATATAATAAAAATCTCTTTTTTATTAACACCAGAAATAGACGTTGAAAAACGCGTCCAATACAGTGTGTTAAAAAAAGGTTGTCGGATATTTTTCCCAATTGTAGTACTGGTGGAAATACACAAAAAAGTCTTAGTCAACATGGGTCCGCAATTCAACTGTTTTTGACATATAGTCGATTGTATATTGTTTTAGTAGGATAAAAATTTTCAAAGAAATTCTGATCGCAATGTAAATTAAACAAATGTTTAAAAAAATTAAATTAATTAAATTTAAAGTAAAACTAAAGAAGTTGTTCTACATGTCCACCGTTCATTTCTAAGCACGCTTCACACCTTCTTATGAAAGATCGACGCAATCTTTCGAAAATTCCGGAGTCCTCCGAATTTCCTCGCAACAATTTACGATTCGTTGCCTGAGTTCTTCAAATTGTTTACAGATCGTGCGTACACTAATTGTTTTAGATGCCCTCAAACATAGAAGTCTAGAGGTGTCAGGTCAGGGGACCTAGGAGGCCATGCAGTTGGTCCACCCCGTCCTATCATCTCGTTGTAATCTTGATTTAAGAAATTTCTAACTACGATGGAAAAATGCGCAGGAGCTCCATCGTGCATAAACCACATATTTAATCTGTTAACAAGTGGCACGTCTTCCAACAAAACGGGTAATTCATTTCTTAAAAAATCCAAGTATACTTGTCCCGTTAAACGATTAGGGAGAAATACTGGACCAATTAAACAGTCTCCAAAAATAGCAAGCCAAACATTTTAGCGAAAAACGGTTTTGGTGATGCAGTTCAACAACAGCATGGGGATTTTCATCTGCCCAGACGTGATTGGTATGAAAATTGAATATTCCGTCTCTTGTAAACCCAGCCTCGTCACTAAATAAAATCTGAGTCGCAAAATTAGGAGTTTCTGCCAGTTTTCGTAAAACCCAATGATAAAAAACCTTACGTGCATCATAATCGTGAGGAGCAAGAACTTGCACGCGCTGAATGTGGTAGGGATAGAGCTGCTGTTCCCGCAGAATTCTCCAAATGAGACGATGACTGACGTTCAGTTCTGCGGAAGTCTCTGGGTGCTAATATTTGGATTGTCTTCTACCCGTCTCAAAATATCTAATTCTACTGCGGGAGAAGAAACTGATCTAGGTCTACCAGAACCACCATTAATTTTAAATGAACCAGTTTCGGACAGTCGGATATGAAGTCTTGAGAAAATCTTATCACTCGGGAACAACCCGATTTGGAAATTCTTCGGCATACATACGCTGTGCTTCAGTGGCATTACCATCCGCACGACCGTACATAAAATGTATATCGGCCATTTCTACATTTGTGTACTTATGCATAATTTGAGAACAAAAAAAAAATTGACGCAAATAATCTGATGACAGATGTCTGACAGAACTAATTTTAAGTCACAATCAGTTGTTTGACAAAGGGAACTATCCTCAAAACCGAAAATTTTTTTTTTTTAATTTAAAATATGCAATCGACTATATGTCAAAAATAGTTGAATTGCAGACCCATGTTGACTAAGACTTTTTTGTTTATTTCCACCAGTACTATAATTGGGTAAAATATCCGACAATCTTTTTTTAACACACTGTATATAGGGATAGACAGCAAAAGGGATCTTTTTACTACTTTCCTTAAAATGAAAACTGAAGATCCTAACCAGTTCTTCGAATATACAAGAATGACTCCTGCTCAATTTTCCCAATTTTTTGTCACATTTACAAAAATCATTGGCAAGGAGGACTTTATCGGATAGAGTATGCCCCGAGGAAAATTGGCTATTACATTGCAATATGTTCCTTACATAATGTAATCGAAAAAATGCATACATACAAAATTCTGTTGCAGATACCTATCCCAAGGTGTAAGCATGCAAAGCCTGACCTGGTCATACAAATTACGACTTACTACTGTACAGAAATGTATCCATGAAGTTTGTAAATTAATATGGGAGGTATATGCACCAGAGTATTTAAGAGAACCTACCACAGAAGATTGGGAAAAAATATCTGATGATTTCTTCAGGTTATGGAACTTTCCCAATTGCATTGGGGCGATGGATGGGAAACATATAAATATTCAAGGCTCCAGCCAGAAGTGGCTTCATTATACTATAATTATAAAAGAAATTTTAGCACAATATTAATGGCTTCATGTGATGCTAATTATATTTTTAAACTAGTCGACATAGGAGCATATGGCTCACAAAGTGATGGTGGTGTTTTTAAAAATAGTGTGTTTGGAATGAGATTAGAGTCTGGAGCATTAAATGTACCGCAAGATAAATACATTTCAAACACAGATGTTAAAATGCCTTATGTTCTGGTAGCCGATGAAGCATTTCCACTGAAAACTTACATTATGCGACCATATCCTGGTAGGAAATTGAGCCTAGAAAAAAAGATTTTTAATTATCGTTTATCCAGAGCTCGGCGCGTGATTGAAAATGCCCCTGGTATTATGGTAGCTAGGTGGCGTATTTTAAAGCAGACATTTGTAGCAGATGTTAATAACATAGATCACATAGTAAAGGCAATAATTGTTCTGCATAATTATTGTCAAATTAATAGTAAAGTGTACTTCAGAATATATTGATAGACAAGATGAAAATAATGGGCAATGGAGAACGGTAGGTTATCAACAAATACAGCTAGTAGAACTTCTCAACAATTGAGGGATACATTATGTGATTATTTCATTTCACCAACAGGATCTGTGCCATAACAATTAGGAAGAGTGACGCGAGGTTTTGTTGGTGAATTTAATAATTAATTTAGCCTAAGGTATTTTTTTTATGCACATAGCTTCCATAGTTTTAAACTTTGCTAATTCTTGATGTTTTTGATATTTTGTTATTAGATAATTTAATATTTTTTTTTCTAAAATAAAAGTGAATCAATATCTGTACTTGTTTTTATTTATATAAAATATAATACAGACATATCTATACATGGACACAAATTTATTCAATTGATTCAAGCAGCTGTACAATCTCTTGCCTAGCTGCATGAACGACATGAATGAACATTTCATCTAAACGCCTTGCAATATATTCCCTAAACGAGGCATTACAGCTTTTTGATACATTGCTTTTAATTTGTTCTTGTATATCTTGAGCCATATTTAAAATTGTTGATACATCATCTTTTTTTTTTTAATTCTTTTTGAAAGGGTGCTTATGATGCCCGTAACTTTATCTAATATGTTGCCATCTATCATTGTATTTTGTGTCCCCGGGCTAAGTGCAATTTCAAATTGGGATATGTCGTCATCTCAATTGTTGGATGTAACCATCTGCGGTGAAAATGGTGTACTTGAAGATGTTGCTTTTGTTGCTGTATATGTTCTAAAAAGGAAAAGTTAACATATATAGGTGGTATATTGAGATGACACTATAATGAACTTACTGTCTTGACTTAATATTTTTGCTAAAAGTGACATCTTATTTCAAGCATTGAAATTAGATGCCATTCTGCATCTGCAGCAGCTGATGAACCGGATGCTGGCACTTTTCCTTTTTCCCTGCTATATCTGTCTCTTAAAGCTTTCCACGCACAAACTACTTCCTCAACTACCAGAACATGTGCATAAAAATATAATAATGTATTACAGACAATATAACTTGCAGAGTTTCTGAAATAGCCAAATAACTATTTTCTCTTAGTTGATTATCTTTAAATTCTGGTAAAGATTTATTATATAAATGGGGATATCCTTGAATCATATCGATAAGTATATCCACATCCAATCGTTTATAAATAATAAATTTGAAATTTTTAAAATAAATAACTAAGACACAAAAACGTTCAGACAGACCGAGGCATTGAAAAATAAATAGTAAATAACTGTAACCCCACACCGGAATGTGACCATGACCGAGGGGCGTTGAAATAAAAACAACTGTATGACGTAATCACATCATCTTGGGGTCGTAGGAAATAGGGATCTGGATGAGGAGTTTACTGTGCGCCTTTTTTTGCACTACTAATACATATTTTTGTATTATTACAATTGTTATTATTATTGTTATTATTATAATTTGTATTTTTCTTTTAACCGCCTAGCTGTGAGAGCCCGTTGCAAAAGTATTTTTACATACAATAATTTGTAAAGAGTGCGACAATCGTAGGGTTAAATACGATTCTTGTGTTAAGACTGCCTCTTATTTTATCGTTTATACTATTAATACTTGTTTTATACAAAAACGTAGGTAAATCAGCTGTGTGATTTTTGTAGAACATATTATATAATAATTCTAAATTAGAAATAAAAATCGTTATATTTAGAGATGGTTACTTTTGCAATCACATTTGTGTCTCCGCACAAGGAAGTTAGTAGTAGAAAAGTCCATTCCCACATCTAAGACGTAGGTATTCCAAACCCTACTGATATTATATGTGAAGCTTCATTAAAGATTTCGAGCTTATGTTTAGGTATGCACAACATATTGGTATAACGTGTATTACGGTCATATTCTTAATATCTTAATTTAACTCTGTTTTATAGGTAGCACGGCTGTTTCCTTTTAAGAATATTAAGGAAGAAAAGCATAGAATGCAGAACTCGGGCGTTATGCATATTCAACGTGCCCGACTGGGACACCACGCCTACTTCGAAGACCGTAAGTTAGTCAAACACACGAGTTCTGCACCATCTGTATCCTCCTCTCATCATGTTTGGCGAAACAGACACTATAAATAGTTTCACAGAAACTAAAATTTCACAGCACAAGCGAATTACAGAGCATCTCCCTATTTGACAAATACAACACATGTCGATGTATCAATAAATTTTTAAGGGCCGGGATTGACTTTTTTTATTAAGTGGGATGTATTATCGTGAAATCGTAATTTGTCATCAAGATACAAAACCAAATTCTTTACTTAATTAACCGCTATTAGGGACTTCGTTATTTATGGATAGAATCAGCTTCGATGCACTAACTATACGTGCCTTTCTGGGTCCGAATAAAATTAAGTGGCCTTTTTTTGTTGGATTTACCCGCAATTCATGTCTATTCACAAACACACACCTGCGGCAGATCATTGTTAATTTTACACTGGGCCTCAGCTAGTTGAGCAGGTGGGAACAAATAGTATCGCTGCACATCGTCCGCATACTGGCTTAGTACCAACGACAGGCCAAAGGTTAAATAGTGAGGAGCTGAGAAGAGCACCTTGAGGTGCCCCATGTGTAACCAGAATAGGGATTGATATTCTCTCATTCACGCGTACCTGGCATGTCCTATTTTTCAAATACGATTCTACAAAATTATAGTAGCTTTGCTCATTTCAGCACACCCTAAAATTGAAAGAAGGGAGACGCGATGCACTGTGTCAAAAGCACGACTAAAATCAAGGAATATACGTGCCGAAATATTTCCCCTATCAGTTTCCTGGATGATATCATCGATGATCTTTTGGGGGGCGTAACACAACTATGACCTGGACGAAATCCCGATTGGAAGCTTGGTGGTATAACATTTTCAGTGAATTTGACGAACTGTGCTGCGATAAATTTCTCGAAAATCCTCGCCATGACCTGTAATATACTAACTGGTCGTAAGTCTTTAAAATCCTCAACAGCTTTTGTTTTAGGTAACGGTGTTATGTCTACATACATAAATAAGAACTAATAAAACAAATTTGTTTCTGTAGCAGTCTCAAACTTCTTCAATTGTCCCCAATTTTCAGTATTATCTAAGTATACTATCAAATTACCTCAATCAATATCATCTATACCGCTCGAAACATGTTATCGACTTGTGGCTACCATGCCTAAAAGAATAAAGGCTGTAATAAAAGCTAGAGGAGGCAGCATTAAATATTGAAAAATTAATAAAATAACGTTTTAATCTCTATTACGTATTTTATTTTAATTTTAAGCATCTTGTTTAATCGTAACGCTGAAAAACTTACCCTGTCTATAATATTTGCTCGCGACTGTATATTGTACAGTTTATCTAAATTAGTTTTTTTTTTTTTAATTTCTTATTACTGATGTGTGAAACACGATTCCTCATCGCAAGGACACTGTTAATTCTTAGAAGAGTGATCTGAATAATAGTTAATATATCTGCCCGAGGAGGTAGGTTTCTGATACCAATCTAACATAAGTTTTTTTTTTTTTTTTTTTATTTATTTCATTAAACAAACAGCGTTACATAGAGAAATTATATAATTACACAATATAATAGATATAGTTTCCCACGCTGCTGGTCACCATCCCTCATCCTCGCCACGGGAGCTACTATCTCGGGCTAACGGTGTTGAGGGCCTCTAGGATTTTGAAAATTGCGGTCGAGTTTATGGGTTAAATTAGGTATTTTTCTTTAGCAATTGTTTTAGTTTAATTTTGAATTTGTTATACGGATATTCTTTTATGTATTTGGGTATTTTGTTGTACATGTCTATTGCTGTTGTTGTTAGTGTCTGACTATATTTATGGTAGCTATATTTTTCACTTCTCAAGTGCGATATTCTACGAGTTTTGTAATTGTGTATTTCTCTACTGGTTTGTAATTTTAAATTAATTTTGATCTCATTATTTCTTATTTTGTGTAAAAATAATATATTATTTAAGTTTATTATTTCTTGTATGTTTAATTCGTTTGTCTTTTCATAAATAGACGTTGTTGGTGTTCTATAATGTAACTTGTATATTATTTTTAGCACTTTATTTTGCTGTCTTTGTATCTTGGATAGGTTCTTTTTGACGTATTTCCCAAATGCTTATTAGATAACTATTTTTGGCGGTAAATAGAGCATGATATAGTGGTTTTTTATAAGCGAACGGTATTATGTGCTTAATTTTATTCAAAGCTGCAATAGTTTTCGTATTTTGTTCAATCAATTTCTGTAAATGTTTATCCCATTTCATAGTGTTTTGTAGTTGTAATCCTAAGTATGTTGTTTCAGTCACCTCTTTTAGTTTCTGATTATTTATTTCTATATTTACTTCCTGTTTGCCTCTTTTATGCTATATATCATATACACAGTTTTTGTTTTCATTGATGGTAAGTAGATTATTGAAACACCATTCTTCTAAAATGTTAATATCTTCTTTGATCTTGGTTTCCATATTTTTGATACTGTGGCCAGAATAAAGTATGCAGGTGTCATCTGCGTATGCGTATAGTTTTCCATGGAAAGGTTGTTCGAAAAGATCGTTCACGTAAAGTGTATAGAGGACTGGTGGTAGATTTCCTCCTTGTGGCAATCCAAAATCGGCAGACATCGAATCACTCACGTAGTTGTTTACTTTTGTCATTTGCTGCCTGTTGAAAATATAAGACTTTATGATGTTCAATTCCTTTTCTTTAAACCGTAATGCTGGAGTTTTTCTATTAATTTGTTTTTGACACAGTATCAAAAGCCTTCTTCATATCAATATACACTACTACTACTGTTTTTTTATGATCTAGTTCTTTTGTATACTGCTTGTTAGGTCGTACGCTGCAGATATTGTACTTGATTTTGGTTGAAATGCGTATTGACTGTAATTTATTATGTCTTTCATTTTCTTTACGTGTTTCATTATTTGTTGGTGGATTATTTTTTTAGTACCTTATTTATTGTCGATAGCAAAATATGGGCCTATAATTTTCTGGTTACTGTCATCGTTCTTTTTATGTATGGGTATTATTATTGTTTTCTTTAAGTAATCTGGGTAGGTACCTTCGTGCAGTGTTTTATTAATCAGTATGCTTAAGATGGGTGCAAGTTTCTTCACATTTTGTTTTATTATACCGTTCGTGATTTTATCGAACCTGGTGCTTTGTTATTTTCAGTGTTTTATTGTTTTTATGATTTCTTCTTCTGTGGTGTCTTGGAATGTGATTGGTGGTATTTTCTTTCTTGTAATGGTGGTTCGGGGTACTTTGTTGTGATTTCCTAGTTGTTTAAGGGCTAATTTTTTTCCAATTGTAGCGAAATATTTGTTGATTTCGTTTGCTATTTCTTTGGTCTGTGTTGTAATTGTTCCATCTTCTCTCGTTATTCTTTGGATTACTTTTATTTGTTTTTGATTTTGTTTATTTGTTCGTTTTACTATTCTCCATATTTTACTTGTATCTCCATGATGCTTCTTCATTTGGGTTGGAAATACTGATCTTTAGTTTCTTTAATGAACGGTTTGTATACTGTTTTTGATGTCTGTATTCTGTCTTATAATTATCGTTAAGCGGGTGTGTTTTTGTTTTTTATACAGTCTATTTCTCTTTTTATTGTATTATAATGTTTTCGTCTATCCATGGGCAATTGTGTCTTCTTCGAATTTTTAAGCTCTTCTGGTTTTTTTCTATTATTGCTTGTATGGTCTTCGACAAATCTTCTAGAGATGTTATATTTTTTGGTTCGATATTCTTTATTCCTATTGATATTTGCTTATAGTCGGTTTTCGTGTGTTGCACTAGTTCATATCTTTGTTTTTGTTGTGGGTTATGATTGACTTTTATTAAAAGGGCGTTGTGATCCGATATATCTGTTGGTACTACTTTTATTTTTATGATTTCTTCTTTGGTATTTGTTATGACATGGTCTAATATAGAATTGTTTCCATTCGGGTTTATTCTCGTGCAATGGTTTTTCGATCTAGCGTTCATTATTTTGTAGTTCCTTTCTTCAAACATGTTATAATATTCTCGTGTTACACTGTTTCGTTCTATGATATTTATATTGAAGTCTCCTATGAGTATATGCTTTCTTTTTCTATTTAAGATGTTATTCTTTAAAACGGTTGTTGATTGTTGTCACAACGTATAACACGAGAGTCAAGAAATGGTATGCTATTGTTACAACCCTTTGATGGGTAGAAAAAAAAAATAGATATTTCGTTCAGGCAAAGGATCACTCTTGCGATTAAACACCATTTTCTAAAAATTAACGACTATTTACTACGTAAGGCACTTGTCCCAAATAAGGCCACATTAAGGCTTTTGAACCTCATAAAAGACTTATTTGTAACTATAAATCTGTTTTCTTTGGTTTGCTGTCACTGTACGGCTTTTGCCAAAATAGTTCAATTTACACACACTGAAGTCAATTAATAATATTTTTGCGATCATGTGATATGTGGCCTTATTAGGCACATCATGTACCAAATACGGCCATGTGTATAAAGAATTAAAAAAAGGATAAAAACATAAATTTTTTCAATTTTTTTTATTAAATCATAATTATTTAACATGAATATATTATTAGTCACTGCAAGCTGGACATATAAATGTAGGTTTATATTCCTTGATCAAGCCGGCGCATTTCTCATGTACATATCTGAAGCATAAGAACATAGGCGCATGGTCAGCTGTTCGTCCCTTTGGCATAGGAAACTAAGGAAAACCAACTTTCTGCCTTCTTTTGTCTTTTCCGCGTGGGAGGTTGCACCCTTTTGCGAGATTGATGATCAAATAATGATTTCGCTATAACTTGAGCAATTGAATTCAAAGCCTTACGTCTTCCTTTGTTTGATATTTTAATTTCAGGTGTTGGAAGTAATTCATTAAAGCTGTTTACTAGGCAAGGCATAAGAGGTTGATGGCTGCGATAAAGTGGTTTGAAGTTTTGAGCATTGATGCTGTGGTGTTGAATACTGAATCTGTGAATACGGAAGTGGTGGTGATGTAGCATGTCGAATTCCCGAACATGAAAGCTGTGATGATGACTGTCTATTCTGCATATTAATTAATGGTAAATTATCGCTGTCTTTCTCCGAAGAGTCATGTACGGTATAATCAGAATCGCCCGGATTGTACTAACTCGGCGGCGCACAGTGCGTCGAGCTTATGGGAAATATGGACAAAAATCAAACTAATTATCAGATGATGTTTTTTAAATTTTCTGTGGTCAGGTGTTGTTCTTTTTGTTGTCTGAAATTGCTTACTTCACTTTTGCGAGTTAAGCTATAAATTATTCACTGCAAAGAGCGGAGTCCACCGGCTAACTGAGTCTGTCGTGAGTAACTCGTAGCTTAATACATAAGAGTGAATGTGAGTTATTCCACACAGCAAAAAGGACATAATACAAATAAAATAAAGCAACTCACACATAAATATACATACAGATGTCCTAATATAAACAAATACGTGTACTATAAAATCAAACTATGGTAGGTATAACTATACAAATAATATTCCTATTAATTTTTAACTAGAAAAATATTTAAATCAAAGTAACATATTATTATTCTGATACTTAAATGGAACTAAACGAAATGTCTAATGTGTCTTTATAAAATAACTTCAAATTAATAGTTAATCAGAAACAAATGTAACAAAAAAGAAGTAAAATGTAATGTTCTTCGGAACTCATAGTGAAACCTAAATCTATAATCTCATGATCAGTGCCATTACCATCAAATTCATGCCTATTAAATGTTGCATATTGGGATGACATTTTCTTTGATTTCTTAACACATGTCTTTTAGAACCAATATAAGGATCAGACATAATAAGCAGGTTTTTCATTAAATCCATACACGTATTTTCCCTTGAATTCTTCCGTGTATGGTTTAATCTATTCTTGCGAAACATTTTATGCATAGCTTCTAAAGCTTCTTCACTTAACTGTCCTATAGGCAAATCAAAGAAATCTATTATATCTACCCCATCCATTAGAAGTTTATACACACTGTTGGGCATGTAGTACCAGTCAGTTTACTCAGTTTTTCAAGATTAATATTTTTTCCCGATGAAATCACGTTTTATTTTTAAAAAAATTATAACTAATTCCTGGTCAATCCCAGTGATCTCCGCACTAAGATTAGGATTAGCGAAAAATCGTCTGGCAGTGTTTCCATCATTCGAATTTCCAAATCCTTGCCTGGGTCGATCAACTATTAGTCTCATTTGTGTTTTAAAAGCTAACTGTATCCTTTTCTTCTCATTTTCAAAAAGTTGCTTATTTTCCGGTCCTCTGACTTGCCAAGTTTTAAAAGGTAGTCTGTAGGCAATATGCAGCAAACATTCGAATGTTCGTATCCAGCTGTGTAGTGTAGATAACCCATAACATTTTTTTTCATAATCTTGTAGAGAACACTTATTTATTAAACAGTTCATGATATGTTTTTTACCTTTTCTGAAAAACGCTATTTCACTTGACTCACAACTTCATATGAACTGTCACCTAGTTGACATTATTCATTTGTCAACTTCAGAAATTCACGAGTATGTGCGAAAAGAAAACGCTGTTTTGCAGGTGAATTGCAGAGGGCATCATGACAGTTGTGAGCAGTCAAATTTTGCTAATGTATTTCTATGATACAGCCGTCAATTAATCAGATGACGTCACTGGGCAATGTAAGACACCTGAGTATACTATACCTGTTGTAGTTATGCCTTGGTTCTTCATGAGGGGAAGTGGTCTGCCACTTCGCGTAGACAACCATTAATTATTTAAACAAACAATTTATCTCAAACAACAGTTTTTTGTCTATTATGTCCTAAGAGACAGTCTAATAAACACTTTAAACCTTAAATCCACGAGACGGTTTTACCATTTTTGAGATACGCCATTTTAAGTTTAAAAAATTTCGAAAAATTTTAAAGGATTTTGAAATAGACAATTTGGAAAATTCCAATACTTTTTATTAATTCAAAATCCACTGAGAATGCTGTTTATTAGTACTAATAACAGTAGAAAGTATCAGAACTTACCGCAAAAAGCGGAACCTATTTTAAATAATAAAAAAACAATTTCTGTTGAAGCGTCTAACGTGTTTTGCTGGAGAGTTGAATTCGAATAGAATAGATTTTACTTACCTTTTTATTCCAAACATCACTACCTAATTGCTAACAAGCTTGAATGATTCAACTAGTAAACAAAAAACTAATTTGTTTACATTTTTGTCCATTGCTTTATGCACTGTGCGGCGGCGACATTGTGCGATGCGTCACACCTCAAAGTGAAGTCCAGATCGAATTGTGGATAGTGGAGATGTAAGGTATTAGCATCCTTGATTTCCTGGAAAGCTTCCTCCTGTTCGCTGGACCACTTCCAACGCATGTTCTTGCGGAGTGATTTCACCAATGTTAGGATTTTGGTAGAGTACGATGGGATAAACTTTTTGTAATAGTTTAGCCAGCCTCAGCAAACGATCGTAGAGATTTGATTCGTTGCGGTCTTGAAAATTCCCTTATTTCCTGTGCTCTTGACTCGTCGATAGTGATGCCTGTCGCGTTTAAAATATGCCCTAGATATTCCTCGGTTTTGAAACAAAACGCATTTGTCAAAGTTAACCTTCATACCTGCTTTGCATAGCGCATCTAAAATGGTGGTTAAATGTCCCATATGTTCCGTAATTGATTCCGAAAATATTAAGATATCGTCAAAATAATGGATGCAAAATTTCTCATACTGATTTAACACACGGTTTAAAAATCGGATTAACGCTGAAAGGGATGATTTAATTCCGAATGGCGCAACTTTAAATTGATAAATAAATGTTTCCATCGATATCAAAAGCACAGTATTTCCTAGATTCAGGTGTTAATTTGATCAACCAAAAGGCAGCTTTGAGATCCAGCTTCGAAAAGATTTTACCTCCCGCGCATTTTGTGATTAAGACGTCAATGTTTAGGGGTGATTCATAACCCGGTTTGATTCGTTGGTTTATTTTGCCAGCGTCTAGACATAGGCGTACACTATTATTTGCTTTTAAAAGAAACATAGTAAAAAAGAAACATGAAATACCAACCTTGAATTCTATCATTCTCATCGCTTTTTCTATTTTTAAAGCTTCTTTTCTTGACCATGTATATTGCGGTGTTTCATAAGAGGAAAGCTATCAACCATTTTAGATGTAATTATTATTTTATTTACGCACCTGTTTGTAAGTCCAGTATAATTTGGATTAATTCACATTAGTAGTCCTGGAAATTGAATATAATTTATCGTCTGGCAACTGTACGATATCTTGGTATCCTAGGTTTCCACTTTACTTGAATGGGGTAGTGACTCAATGTAATTCGTTGAAAGGAAATGAATGAAAATCCTTGGTTCCGGAGGGTTGTTGATAAAAAAATCTTCGAAAAAAGCTGTTTTATTTTTGATCAAGTGTAATGAATTAAACTATATTCCTGTGGTATATCTGGTATTGAAAGGGATCTTCTATGTAAATTCATGTAATTATCTTCGATCTGAAAATATACAGGAGAAACGTCAAGATTGTTCGACATTATAAGAAATTTGCTGCGTTTATTATACCTGGGTACATTTTCTACATGGAATCATACATGTCTCTGCTGTTTCGAGTGTAAGATACACTTCGGATGCTGTGAAGGAGGTTCGTCGTCCTGGATTTTTATGATACAGATGTTGTATTCCCGATCTGGACGTTTCTCTGCGAACATCTGAGTTGATCCGTTGATTGGCACTACAAGAAAATCCTATTTTGAGGTACTCTACCATCTGTGCAAACCGATAAACGAGGTATCTGGTCAAAGCATTGTTTAAATTTTTGTATAAATGAATATATAACTTTTATAATATTTTGAAGTTACTGTTAATTTTTGTGGGATGTCGGTTGATTGAAATTTTAATTTGTATAAGTTGATAGACGTGGTTGGTGGTTTTCGCTTCTCTTAGGATAGCGCGGGATATTTAAAAGCTATTTTGAGAAGTGAAGAATCCAAATATATACTGGATAATTGATAATATTTGCTTTGAACATTCTACTCATACTCACCTTGGATAATAGTTCTCATACTCTGTATATGTTTTGATATAAACTTGATAATAAATTATACATGTTATTAATAGTTACACTGTTTTATTAATGAAAGCTTATTTGATACATTGAATTATTAAGAATTAAACTATAAATTCAATATTTAACAATGGTAAAGGCATAATAATATACAAGCTAGTGATTTAGGAGACCCCATCTGTACAGCCGCCAGGGCAACAGGTTCACAACTGGAAAAATAATAAAGATACTCATTGGTCAGTAAGAGGGGAGATCACTAGTGCGCATGATCTGGAGTGGTGAACTTTAGATATCTTGGACATATACGGTATTTTATAGCTATCTACTGGATATCATTATAGGATATAGAGGAAGATATCTGTAAAGAAAAGGCAGATTTAATTAGAAAGTTATTTATATTGTCGCGTTCTTACTTTAAAAAGGTACTGAGATTTGTACTTACCCGGTAAATTCTTCAGCGACACTTTCTCTGGGGGGTAGGTATAAAAACACACTTTTTACACTACAAACAATTAGATATATTCTAGACAAAATCTCAACAATCGACTCTCCCGATCTTTTGATGGTATTGCTGACACTTGTTCTCATGCTTTCAACAATCATACCACAGGAAACGAGGCTTCGATTTTCGCCTATTACATATATTATTCTATTGTGATACATAATGGAACTTTCCGTGGCATTACCCTCCCCTTTGAAAACATTGTGTCCACACAATCTAACTTTTACAACTGGATAACTGCCACCAAAGCTCCATTATTTACAATTTTGAAAAAAAAGGTTTCAAGAATGAGAAAATTAAGAATCAAACTTTGAAAAGGAAAATAATCGTAAGAAAAACAAAATTACAAAGTGACAGTGATAGTTTTACAATTTCATTTATTTTCAATTCTTCCTCATGTTCGTACATCGTTGCTGTCTGCACCTTCCCCATCCAGGTCGAAAGTTATATCATCCTTGCTCCTTCCAATTCCCTTGTTCGCTGTTGGCTGATGTTCCGTTTCCAGTACAAAGGTTCTGAGTTGACATAGTGACTTTACTCTACTCAATTCGAGCATGTCCTAGTCTCTAACTCTGCCTTCGACAGGAGCTGCCTCATTCCGTGGAGTGATCCAGATGCCATGTTTGTTAGCTGACATAGTGACAGTACCCTACTCAATCCAGGTATGTCCTAGTCTCTTGCTGTGCCGTGGTCACCCGTTTTTTTTTCCACATCCTGTTGATAACTGCATAAACAGAAGGCAAGGAAGGAACTGGTGATGTCTCTCGTTATCTGGACTTTGGTGGGAAATTGCTCTCCAAATGGTGTATGAAACAAACGGAAGAATAACGCAGAGTAACATTGATAATGAAAAGCGATCTTATACTACATTATACACTAAGTATACAATTAATATCCTACGCGACATCAAGATTTTCCCTGCTGGTGGCCGACTTGAAATCCACCCTACACTTCCTGCCATCAGGAAGGACAAACGTACCCTCATCGTAAGACAACATTTCTTTACTTTTGTTGTAGTGTACAACTACATGATTCATATTTCTTTTTTTACATCGCCGTATACCATACATTATAATTCCCAAAAGAACAATTAAACCGACAACATACAGTGTTATCGACTCTGCGTTGCTTTTTAATGTTAGTTATCTTTCTACGTTTTACCATTGCTACTTCTTTAATCACTTTGTTCAGACTTTTACTATTGTCTGTCAAGGCATTTTCGTCACTTAAATATGCAATTAGATCGTGTTGGTCTGAAGGTTCTAAATCACTGATAATAAATTTTGTTAAATTATTTGGTTTTGCTGATGTAGAATTAATTAAAAGGGCCGGGGAGTAAGATAGTGAAATTGTACTATTTCTACTTATAACAGGGTTGAGACTTATTCTATCTGTACTACCATGACATGTGTTAACTAAAGTAATCCTTCCTGTGCCGGACAGATGTATCACTTCTCCATCTTGCGGCTCGTTCGTTACATATATTATTCTATTGTGATACATAATGGAAGTTTCCGTGGCAATATTTAAAAAAAAAACATTAGCCGGGCAAATTTATTATAGAAATCACAATAATATGTATTTTCATTTCTTCTTATTCTTTGGTTTATAAATGAATAGAAAGTGTAAATAGTGTAAATTATAAATAATTTTTTGTTTAATAAATGAAAAAAAAACGCTTTTTCTATACTCTGGGATTTTAAATACAGTTTCGTCACCTTTCTTCTTTTTGCGAAGCAGTGATTCCTCGTAGTCAAAGTCGCCGACATAGTCATAGTCATCTAATCGGGGTTTCATTATTTTCCTTTTATTTTGTGTCACTGTTTCCTCTTCCTCGTCTGTATGTTCAGATGTGGATGAATATTGCGCTCTCAAACATAGCGCTTGAGCCCTTTTCAAATTTTTAATTTTGCGTCTTCTTACGCTTGCGTCATATCATTTATAATTTCATCAATTCAACGTCTTTACACTCGTAAAATAATTGTCTAATTTTTTGTTGGTACATACCGGACGGATATTTGTACATGGTATTTTCGGAGTTACTCCAAACAGATGGTACAACATCTACAGCGTCTTCTCTTTCCCAGACAATTAAGTCCCAAGACATTTTCACAGATATATAATTCTTACCATATAAAGAAAACCCGGGGATTCACTTCACGTAAAACCGTGGGCCACCGAAAATGCAATATATAAACAAACTGAAAAAAAAACAGATTTAGATAAGTAAATAAATTTGACGATTGTAGATTTTCAAAAGTTTATGTACACAATAGGACGTTAACATGTTGACTGCCATGAGAGACATAACGGGTCTCTCAGGGAAATACGTAACAGCCGCGTGAGTCACCACTTGCTTCTCCGAGACACAAATTGTTTGAAGCCGTGTGAAGCAGCATTTTATTCTCAAACCCGTGTTATTCATGTTATTGTTATGGCCGATACAGAATGCATAGTGCATGCAACAGCTTTGTCTCTCCAACGTAACTTAAAGTACACTTAAATCCACTTTCATCTGCATTATAAACATTTTCTGCTCCACATGCTTCGAAGTACGGTTTTACAGAATTGACAAAGTTTGTAACCATCGCTCGCAGTTTCTCTTTCTCCTGTCCATAAGTTCGACCAACGTATTTAGTTATCTTTTTAGAGGTAATTTTATTGTTTCTTTTAAATCGCAAAATCCGTTTGCTTCTAGCGCCCACTGCCGCAGGTCTATATCGTGTACTATGGCGTTTTTATCCATAGCTGATAAAAATTTACATAATACGTGCTTTCAAGCCATTTATCCCTATTCCTTCCACCCCTTTCTATGTAGTTTTCCCATCTGTACAGCTGCTGAACCGATGTTACTTTCCTAAATTTGCTTTTTATATAACTTAACGATCGTCGCTTTGATTTCGAATCAGTCCAAAACACAACAGCTCTCTTTTTGTAATCTGGAGTAATATTATCATCTTCCAAAGCGCATGTCATACTCTTCTTCAGCATCTTCTAAATCGTAGGGCGATGAAGGCTCGCTGCGAACGTTGTTTCCATAGATAAGAAATGTTAATAGATGTTAAGGTCCTATATTACCGATGTCGACAAAAGTAAAGATACGAACCTATGAACTTCAGCGCTCACGGCGTCGGTCCGCCAGTACTAGTTTCTTATAGCGGGAAATTTAATTCAGATATTATTCCAGAAATTGGTTTATTTTTGTTTCAAGTCAAATTAATTTACAATTTCTTTCCACAATTATTTCATTTGAAAGTGTTTGTGTTCAATTGAGTAGATTGTAACCATTCGTTATTTCCATATAATGGAATACTACTCAATGTGAATTTAAAACATACCAACAAAATAAAATACAGAAAGAAAATGCAAATCTCATTAACTTGAAAATAAACCTAAAATGTATTTACAAAGTTCACTACTGTCTAATATACGCATAGTAAATTATAGAAAACAGAAAAACATATGTAGTTGAATGTTTATTATCGCCCTTTTTTATGTGTTACAATAATCATTGTAAGCCAAGTTTTTAACATTATCTTTAATTGTGGTTCACAACAAGAAGACTCTTAAAATATTATTCACATTTTTTACACCATACATTACATATAAATATAATAAGTGTAAGTTAACACGTGGTAGTCATAAACCTCGATGTGTTTTTACATGAGAAACCAGAGGTTACTCGTGCAGTTATAATTCTTTTAGATTCGAGATATATTGCATTTCGTTTTGCACTTGTGTCAATGAGCCACTACACTTAACCGCAAAATTACACAGGCACACTTATATATTTTCGATTTATTATAATTACAGTCAAAATATCATACATTTTGAAAAACATATTAAGAATAGAATACCAAAACAGAATTATTTCGATAATAAAAAAGTTTGACTAAATGAATTGTAGGAAATAAACAAAACTGAAAAAATGACTTCTTAACAAAATCATGTAAAATGATCATTTTATTACGAACACAAAGATAACTTCTTTTGAACCGTATTTAGGTTATCAGTAACTAGTTGACACCTCTGGCTGTTATTGTAGCCTGACATCGTCGTGGCATACTTTCAATTAGAGATCTGATGGTTTCTTGAGGGATATCGCCCATACGCGAATAAGACTTTGTCGCAGCTCGTCTAAGCTGTTAGGTTGTGGATGCTGACTTCTAATCCTCCGGCCATTATGTCCCAAAGATGCCTCGATTGGGTTCAGGTCTGGACTACAGGCTGGCCACTCGAGGATTTGAATATTAATGTAATTTAAATATTCAGTAACAATATGTCCGCATGTGGCCTCGCATTATCCTGCATAAGAATGAACCATCGCCAATGTAAGGTGCAAAAGTATCACAAAAGGTTCTAAAATGTCTGTTATGTATCGTTCAGAATTCAGACGTCCACCATCAACGATAAAAAGTTCCGTGCGAGCTGTTAAAGATATTCCACCCCATACCATTACTGAACCGCCTCCGTATAATGTGGTTTCTCGAATATTACATGCGGAATATCTTTCATTTGGCCTTCTGTACACTCTTGGACGACGATCAGAACTTACAAGGCAAAACCGTGACTCATCCGTAAATAACACCTGCTCCCAATGATGGATTTCCCAATCCACATGCCTTCTTGTAAAAGCCAATCTGTTTCTTCGGTGGTTTGCAGATAATCTGGGACCAGTAGCTGCTGCCCGAGGTCGTAAATTTTGAGTACGAAGTCTTCTTCTTATGGTATCTTGACTAACAGCAGTGCCATGAACCGCGCTTAGTTGTATTTGGAGGCTTCGTGCAGTAGTGAACCGTTCCCTAAGTGCTCGAAGCATCGATTTTTGATGCTTCGAGCACTTAGGGGCTCGAAGCATCAAGTCCAATAAAGCAGTCCTTGGGTGAATTATAATCAATACTTGCGGAGAGTTGCATTTCATCAAACAAAAGAACACAATGGCGGTCCTCTTCATGCATTCGCTTAATTGAGTCTTGTAGAAGCTGTAAAATGTTTTCATTTACACCAGCTTTAAAAGAGGCACCTTTTTTATCATCTCTCTGTAGCAACGTGGGCTTGTTTTTAGTATATTCAAGGCAAAAAATTTTTCATCATGCAAGAATCCTCTTCCAGATGCCTTCTTCTGAAAATTCCTACATTGTGAATTTATAAAACTCGAAGCAGAGGCATTCATCTTTTGCAATATCCGAAATTCTTTTGTCTTTAGATACTCCTCCAAATACTGCATTTTATCCTTGGAGGCGATGACATCGTCGTCTATAATAACTTTCCCGCTTCAATAAAGATCTTGCCACTTTATAAAGATTCTGGGATTGAGGATTTAGCTCTTTAAAAGTTCTAGCATTAGCTGCTGCTAATAGACTTGAAAAAACAACTTAACTTAAATTTGTCCCAAAAATATGTGGTGATTCTCATTGTGTTCTTTTGTTTTTTTAATTGTTATAAGGTACTAACGTTTACGCTTGGTTGGCAATCTGCACAAAGGGTTTCTAACAGGGTGCTGCTCTATAACGGTGTCTGGAAGAGTAACACTTGTTGAGATAGCTGTCGATGTGGATGGAATATCTCTGCTACTTTTTGGAACAACTGTTTCCTTTGTATAAGCTGTGTGACCTACAGACAAGGGAATAATTATGAGCACATAATTTTTAAATTGATATTCATTCATACTATTACCTCCACTATCACAATGCATCTCAACTATAGGACTCGTATCACATATTACTACTTTTGTCGTAGTACCCTCAAAAACTTGCATTGCAGCATTATTTGCAGGGCTTTCTGTTGCAGGTATTGTAGACAATACTGACGCATCATCTTCATTAATACCTTTACAAACAAAACTACTGTTAGCCCAATTTAGTTTTGCTAATTAAAGATTTTACTAACCTGATAATTGCTCTTGAACATTCACAGGTATCTCGGGTAATGGCATTCTACCAGAATAGTAAGGTAGCAATGAATTTTTCAAATTTGGCTCTCCATTTAACCCTACAACATCAAATATATAATTTTTATGAAGAGATACATTATTACAATTGCCAAGTAGATTACCTGGAACATTTATTGTAGGCAGACTCTGATATTGTAGTCGATAAGACTGTTCCAACTTGCAATGTGGAGAGAAATGAGTATCACAAATAAACTTCTTGGCACGAAGTTTTTGTAAATCCATTCCAAATAACTCTGGGTTTTTGATCCTATCCAGCCATACCGAAAGCACCTACAAATGAACATACATCACATTATTTTAATACTGTCGATTTATTGCAAATAAATACTACTAACCTCTTTATCATGTATAGGAAATCTTCTACACTTTTAGTGTCTTTACAACCAGGTACAGAACACTTTTTCAAACCCATCACTACTTCACACGAATTACTGTGTAAATAAAAAAATATATAAATCGCTACGAAAAATGGCACACTAAAATCCAGCAAAACGAATTCAACTGAACGAATGAACGAATCAGAGAATAATGGCGGACAAATCTACCGACTATAGCGAATTTGCTATAGCTTCGGTTTGCAGCTTTCTGATTGGTCGTCTAGCGCGCTCCTAGCGCTCGCAGCGGGGGCCCGCTCTAACTACACATGTCCAAACGCGCCTAATTTAACCTTGATAGGCCTGGTTGTTTCGCGAACACTTGTATCGATTTTTTCTCACCGCATCATGCAATTCTATTTCACTGGGATTATTTCGTGTTATTTGGTTTTCATTATAATTATATGAAAGTATTAGCAGATGAATAATATTTGCTGGATTGATACCATAAGTTTTTAAGTAAAATTTAAATAGAAATAAAAACAGTTACTTACGATATATCACAAATAAAGGTGAAAATAAGTCGATGGTAGGGTAATGACAATCTGTGAAATACATATAAAATGGAGAGTTTAAAATTCTATTGAGTGAAAAGTCGTAAATTAAAGTTGTATGTTGTCTACTAACTAACACGAAATACCAATAAACTTCTGTCTTACAAATTCTTTAATCTTCAAACACAATGTACATTTCATTAGCTATGCTAACATCAGCAGGTGTACATACAAGTTATTGTCACAATACCAAATGTCTAAATACAATAAGTATATCCTAGGTTACAAAATTAATCTTCAGAACTACTATATTCAATAAATTCTAAATATTTATAATTAGGGGCTGTTAAATCGGTATTAAGTAAGCTATTAATAAGTTTCTTCATATAAATAGCATCCCATATATTAAGATTCTTACAATTTTAAGACTTAATTAACTCTAAATTAATTGAAAAATTCTCTATGGGTTTTTTCAGTGTGCCCCATAAATCGCGCAATTTGCTTGCTCCATTTCGTCCTTTTCAAAACTTGTGAGCTGCAAAATAGTGGCAATTTGTTTTCTAAATCTTGTACTTGTGAGAAGTTCCGGATGCTTTGCGCCACATTTAGACGCAAATTTTCTCAATACGGAAGGTCCGCTAATCCACCTATCCTTCACTCCTGGATTTGAGAAAATATATTTATTTGACTCAGGAACTATTTTTGAGTTTCTTCTAATTTTTAATAAAAGCTCAATAAATTTTTGCATCCGCTTTGTAAATAAAATTGGTACGGGTTTACTCCCTTTCCCAAACACAACCACTCTCTTAAAGATAGCACTCATGGCCTTTTCGAATTCGGATAGTGAATTTAAGCATTCTTCTTGATGAAGTGATAAAGAAGCCCTTTCATATGCTTTAATATCTAAGAACTGAACTTCACCAATCCTTTTCCGATTAAAAACTAAAACCATTGCCAATGTTGCTACCAGCGAATTCTCAGGGCGTATTAAATAGTAGCAATTTCCCCAGAGCATGAGACCAGATTGAATAATAAAAAAAAAAAAGTAAATATTGTTTATAAAAGATTATTGATATTAAATAAAATAAATGATTGCAAAGTACCAAAGGATGGGGAAGAGGGATAAATAAAACAACGTTTATAATTTATTTCCCACGCTGCGACTATAGGAGTCGTTTCGGCCAGTGAGGCGCCGGAGAGGTGTCGGATTGAGCGCCACTGGGTTGAGTCAGTTGTTGCCTTCCTTGGCCCGACGCTGTCGCCCGGTACTTTAGCCACAGCCCAGAATGGCTATTTTCCAGTAGGGGAAACAAGGGATTGGTACTTGCAGAATTTTGATTTATAAATAATTAAATTGAATGAAAAAGTTAATTAAATGAAAAAAAAAACTAATGCGCCAAGGACGATAAAATTGAATTAAATAAAACTCAGAAAAACTATATAAACAATTATATTAACAATTGATTAGGTGAAGCCAAACATTTTCAATTACAAAGTAAAAAATACACGAAATAAACTTTTGGGAGTGACGTGTTATTATCAAAAAAAAAATGTTATATTACAAAGAAACAAGAAAATAAAATCTACCTACTCGATCGAGCATGCAAATGAATACGACCTACCATTGTTTTAATGCGAAAAGATGAAAGAAACCAACAATTAAAATAATTTCAAAAGTTACGTTAAATTAAACAATGAGAACAAAAATTAAAATATCAAAAAAATTACGTTAAATTGAACAAAGAGAGCAAAGACTAAAATATCAAAAATTACGTTAAAATTATTCTGACTCCAATGGTAGTTCGTTACTACAAATACAAAAGAAAATAAATCTTAAAATTAACTTACATTTAAAAACAAGGCGCAAACGGTTGATTGCCACCAAACACCTCGGGGAGGAAGAAGTGGAAGAGAGCCGGTGGATGAAAGAAGAGAGCCCGGGTCCAGGTACGACTTAGGGATGCGCTGCTTGAGAGATCCGCGTCCGCGGGGTCCAGGAGAAGCCTTCGTCGCCAAAATACAATAACTCAAAAACGGCTTCCGTGGAGTGGTTTCCTTTTGACCTGATATCCCCCCACAGGGGTTACCGAACGGGTAATTTTGGGTCAAAAAGGGATTCGGCCGAGCGTCGCCTCTTAGACGGGTAGGTCTACACACTTAGCGGGCTGGAGAGTAAGTGAAATCCAGAAGGGGAGAGGAATCTAGTTCCCGCGCTATACCATTAAGTAGCCAATAGGATCCGAGTATCGAGGATTAAAAAAAAAAAAAAATGCAGGTGTTCGTGTTTATGCGAAAATTCTAACGTTTCAAGTACAGTGCGCACAAAAAAATGTGCAGCAATTAACAAAAATGAATAATTCGGAGCTAATTATGAACGGAGTTTAATGAAATTTACCAAGCAAATGCATCTAAATAGATACTAAAATTTGACAATTTAAGAATTTAGAAAAAGGTCACAAATAAAGCGGTACATTTAAAAAAAACAACCTCAAGGTCAAACGTGACGTTATATAAAATAAGTAAATAGCGAAATTCTCGGTAACTCGTAAAGGTCAATGAATTTAGATGATTTCAGATAGGATAGTGTACAGTTGGAGAAATAAGAAAAGGTGCGCAATGCTTTGAGATTGAAAAAATGAAACAAAAATAGGGATTAAAATGAGTTAAAGACGGAATAGGTAAATGAGTAGTAAGATAAGTTCTAACAGTCCGTAAAAAGAGATAAAATAAGAAAAAGGTGTTTTCAACACGTAACAATCCCCCCTTTTCTACCAGAGGAAAACGACATCGGAGGTTTCCGATAAGGTGACAACAAATGTCATTAAAAGCAAAAACTAAACAACACGAGGAGAAAACCTTCGGCTGAACCGAAAACTAAAACGAAGCTAAAAGAAGTTCAATCTATTAAACGGTCCACGTCGCAAAGGCGGTTAAAGGTAATGGCCTACTTGGTTCAGTCACAACCCCACCTAAGCGCTAGTGTTGCGTTCAACAGCAGAAGATACCTAAACACAAAAAGCGAACCTACGTTCAAAACAACTAAACTAAAAGGGGTAAAATCCGGGAGTAAAAGAAGTCTTCGCCGACATCGTTCCATAGCTTTGCGTCACTGTGGGAGAGATGGTGGTATCCTGGCGACTCAGACGGTCTTGGCTGCGGTATTCTGGCCCCAACAGCAGGGTGAACGTAAAAATTCGTCACATATTTTTGGGTGTCAATTCGTTGTGTCACAGTTGGAGAAGTTGGTGGTATCCTAGTGACTCAGATGGACTCGGCTGAGGTATTATGGCCCCCAACAGCAGGGCGATGGTGTGTCACAGTTGGAGAAGTTGGGGGTATCCTAGTGACTCAGATGGACTCGGCTGAGGTATTATGGCCCCAACAGCAGGGCGATGTTGTGTCACAGTTGGAGAAGTTGGTGGTATCCTAGTGACTCAGATGGACTCGGCTGAGGTATTATGGCCCCCAACAGCAGGGCGATGGTGTGTCACAGTTGGAGAAGTTGGGGGTATCCTAGTGACTCAGATGGACTCGGCTGAGGTATTATGGCCCCCAACAGCAGGGCGATTATTCAGGCGGGTGTGCCTTCAAATCCTTTATATTCCATATCGAGGTTCGTCCGTGATTATCCACTATTTCATACGTCCAAGGTGATACTATATCGACGATTTCAAATGGTCCGATATACTTCGGTGCTAGTTTAGCGGAGAAGTATTTAGTAGCGTCGGAGAGCACGGGATTTTTGCGCCACACACGTTGTCCTAGTGTGAATTTTTCCGGTCGACGTCGCATGTTGTACGGGTGCGCGCTCTTTACATGCGCTTTTCGGATTCTCGCTCGTACGTCACGGTATAGCTCGGCGAATGCTAACTTACGCTGTGCGGTGTTGATTACAGGTGTTGCGGCGTCAGAGGGCTGAAAATTCTCATCACTACCTTTCAATGTTAGTTCTCGACCAAAGTTTACGAAATTCGGGGTCAATTTAATCACTTCATGTTCAAACGATCTTATAGCGAACCGATTTGAGGTAGATACTGATCCCAAGTACGGTGGTTATCATTTACGTACGCTGTTAACATGATCTTAATGGTTCGATTAACTCTTTCGGTGGATTACTTTGTGGATGGTAATATGCGGTGAAGCTATTTCGGAATCGTATTTCTTAGGCCATATCTTTGAATATGTTTGCTCTAAATTGTACTCCGTTTGTCGACAATGATAATTTTAGGGGCTCCAAACATGAGAATGACCTGCTCTTCGACGAGTTTTGCTACGTTAGTCCCGTGCGGTTCGTAAGGGAAATAATAATGCGGATTTACTAAAGACATCGCAACACGGCTAGGATATAAGAATTTCCTTTATTAGAACGTGGAAGTGGTCCTATTAAATCAGCACAGATAATTTGCCAAGGTCGAGTAGCAGTAGGTGTCTTGCTTAAATAATTGTCCAGCAGGTGGTCGATTCATAGGTTTAATACTGAGACAGACATTACAATGACGGACGTATCTAGCGACATCACATGACAATTTCGGCCAAAAATATTTCTGCATAACTCTAGCAACAGTTTTTGAAATTCCAGTATGTCCGCAAGTAGGGTCGTCATGACAAGATTTAATGATGTCTTTACGCTGGGATTTTGACGGGACTAATTTCCATTCTAATTCGGTGTTCAAGTCGGGATAACGTGGTTTGACAAATTTATACAGCTTATCATTTTCAACACGCCACAAAGGATAACGATTTGGGAATTGTTCAACTTCGTACTTCATTTTTGTATGCCAACGATCGTTCGTCTGATTTTCGGGGTTAACATCAACAACGTCTGCTACAGCAGGTACGGAACGTGACAGAAAGTCGGGAACGGCGTTTTCAGAACCTTTTCGGTGTATGATTTCAAAGTCATAAGGTTGTAGACGTAATGACCAACGCGCTAAGCGTCCATGCGGATCTTTGAGATTATGAAGCCATAATAAAGAATGACAATCCGTAATGACTCTAAAATGATATCCTTCGAGGTAGTGACGCAAACTTTCGATCGCCCAAATCACAGCTAAACATTCTCGCTCGGTAGCGCTATATTTTCGTTCGTTTGATGTTAATGATCGGGACAGATAACATATGACTTTTTCGCCTTCGTCAAATTGTTGTGTTAGAACGGCACCTAAACCGTAGGCAGAAGCGTCGGTTTGAACAGAGAACATACGTTTAAAGTCGGGACATACTAAAAGTGGAGCAGATACTAAATTTTCTTTCAGTTGTTGGAAAGCTTGTTCACAATCAGGAGTCCAATTCCAAGTAACCTTTTTACGTGTGAGATTCGACAGTGGTGCTATTACGGTTGAAAATTGCGGTACGAAACGTCGATACCATGAAGCTGTGCCAATAAATCTCCGTATTTCACGAACGTTTTTAGGAGGTGGTACGTTCAAGATAGCCCGGACTTTCTCCGGGTCAGGTCTTAGTCCTAATTCGTCGACAATATAACCCAAATATTTCAACTGAGGCCTACAAAACTGACTTTTCTCGAAATTCACGGTTAATCCAGCGTCTCGAAGTCGTTTGAATACTTCGTTTAGGGTGTCTAAGTGAGATTGAAAGTCCTTTGAAATAATAACAATATCATCTAAATACACCAAAACAGAGGGCTGTAAATCTGCACCTAAGATGGAATCAATTAACCGCTGCCAGGTTGCAGGTGCGTTGGTTAAACCAAACGGCATGACATTAAATTGGTATAATCCTTGGGGTACACAGAAAGCAGTACAGTCTTTAGAATTTTCGGCTATAGGGATTTGCCAGTACGCGCTCTTGATGTCAAGTGAGCTCAAATATTTAGCGTCTCGAAGCTTGTCCAATATAGAAAAAATATAGGGTAACGGATACGAATCTTTGCGAGTAACCGCATTCAACTTCCTATAATCGACGCAAAATCGGTAACTATTATCTGATTTCTTCTGAACTAGGCAAACAGGCGAAGCCCAGGGACTCTTACAAGGTTCAATGATACCGGCCTTCAACATTTTCTGAATTTCACTCTCGATTACTTCTTGTTTAATCGGGGATACCGGATAGTAACGTTGTTTAATGGGACGTGTCCCAGGTAAAAGTTCGATTTCATGAGCAACGAGGTGAGTACGGCCTAATGAAGTTACATTACGACTTTGTTCGTCCACTAGTCGTGATAGCGTCATTTGTTGAACGGGGTCCAAAGAATTCTTGCTCGAAATACTGTCGATGTTCGCAGTAGGGTTAGTTTCAGAAAAATGCCAAATACTTTGTCTCAAATCAGGAATTATTTCCATTTTTACCCAAAAATCTACACCGAGGATTAATGTATGCGGAATATCAGGGAGAACTAGAACGTCGACTAATCTAACTTTATTTTCCAAACGGAAGGGTACAGAGATGTAACCAAGGCTCATACATTTATCTCCGCTCGCCACAGTACATTCGATCGTGTAAGATATTAATGTTAGTCCAAGTTGTGATAAAATTTCATACCCTCGAGGTCCAACCAGTGTTCGTGAAGCGCCAGAATCTAATAAACCAATAAGAGGATAATCTAGCACGGTGACTTCAAGATAGGGTCTTTGATCTCCTGACACTCGAGATATGACGTAGTCTAATAACATTTTATTGTCAAATTTAGGATTTTCGGTCGAATTTAAAACCTCATAAGGACGTTTACGACCAACTAACGCCTTAGATTCGAGTTTTTTGGAACATTTCGGGCAATTCCGAACCGAAACTTCGGGGTGTCCACATTTATAACAGAAATGTTTCAAGGGACGGGAACAAGAACTAAATCGGTGGCCCATATCACCACAATTAAAACATCTGAAGTTCGGTCGTTGAGGGGAACTATCTCGACTATTCTCGCGGGTAGATGATGCACTTGCTGCTACAAAAGCAAAGTCAGGCTCAACAAAGGTGTTTCGTTTACGACAAGGTGGTTTATAATGATCGACTTTAAATTTCTTTCTCTCTAATTTAAGACATTCATCTTCTAATTCGGCCAGATTAGAAACAGAAGGTAAATTCATAGTGTAAAATGGGGCTAGGTTCCCTATAATAATGTTTAACTGAACGTCTTCAGGCATTCCTCCATAACGCCGAAACATAGAACACATACAAGAATAGTAATCCACAAAAGATTCCGTCTGATCTTGGATACGAGCTAGAATGTCCTGATATAAACGAGTCTTGTATTCCGGTGGTTCGAAATGTCGTCGGAGAAGTATAGAAAGGCTTTCCCAATCAGAAACGCGGTGTTTATTTGACCTAAACCACATAAGAGCTTTTCCTTCAAATAAATCAATCGCCGATTCAAAAAGTAAGGTATCAGAAATACCACGGGCGGTTTTTAATTCGTCAACGCGTTCCAGAAAGTTGTGCAATGAAATACCTTTGGGTTCTCCACTAAATTTCAAATCCCACTTAAATACAGGGTAGACAGATTTTGGGGAAACAGATGCAGAAACTTGAGGTACTATTGGAGGTGAAGTTACTTTTATTTCTTCAGTTGACATATCTACAGGGTCTAAAGAATCTAATAAACCAAGAAAATTCCCTAATAGCATAGAACGTTGTCTCGATTGTTCCGTTGTTAAAGTGGTAACAGGAATTCTATTTACTCTATTCAAGTAATGATGAATACGGCTGCGAACAGCATGGGAGGGTTTACTAGGGTTTGCCGCACAATCTGATACTAAAGTTTCTAATTCAGAAAATTTACCTTGAATTAATTCTAATTCCTCTGAGATGGTTATTTTAAATTCGGGGTAAGAAAAAGAACTATTCTGCTTCTCTAAGCGAATGAGGGGACGCAAACATTTTCGAAGCTCATCTACAGTTTGAGATTCATTCAAGGATAACCCACGGAATTTTGCCTCATAAATAAGTTCGTCTTTACGGAGGTGGTGTATATCAAATTGTAAAGCCATGGTGACAAATATAAATTTACAATATACCAAAACATGTCCTTACGGACAATAACAATAAACAAATATAAACAAGAATACAATAATAAATTGAAAACGCGCAGCGTGTCACTCCCCACCGCAAAATAAAAGTTCATACAAAATTCGCAAATACAAATATTAAAACAAATTTTTTTTTGAAAAGTTAAATTTACAAATGTTTAAAAAATTTTAAAAGTTTAAAATTTACAAGTGTTAAAAAATTACGTTGGGCGCCAATTTGCTACCAGCGAATTCTCAGGGCGTATTAAATAGTAGCAATTTCCCCAGAGCATGAGACCAGATTGAATAATAAAAAAAAAAAGTAAATATTGTTTATAAAAGATTATTGATATTAAATAAAATAAATGATTGCAAAGTACCAAAGGATGGGGAAGAGGGATAAATAAAACAACGTTTATAATTTATTTCCCACGCTGCGACTATAGGAGTCGTTTCGGCCAGTGAGGCGCCGGAGAGGTGTCGGATGAGCGCCACTGGGTTGAGTCAGTGTTGCCTTCCTTGGCCCGACGCTGTCGCCCGGTACTTTAGCCAGCCCAGAATGGCTATTTTCCAGTAGGGAAACAAGGATTGGTACTTGCAGAATTTTGATTTATAAATAATTAAATTGAATGAAAAAGTTAATTAAATGAAAAAAAAAACTAATGCGCCAAGGACGATAAAATTGAATTAAATAAAACTCAGAAAAACTATATAAACAGTTATATTAACAATTGATTAGGTGAAGCCAAACATTTTCAATTACAAAGTAAAAAATACACGAAATAAACTTTTGGGAGTGACGTGTTATTATCAAAAAAAAATGTTATATTACAAAGAAACAAGAAAATAAAATCTACCTACTCGATCGAGCATGCAAATGAATACGACCTACCATTGTTTTAATGCGAAAAGATGAAAGAAACCAAAAATTAAAATAATTTCAAAAGTTACGTTAAATTAAACAATGAGAACAAAAATTAAAATATCAAAAAAATTACGTTAAATTGAACAAAGAGAGCAAAGACTAAAATATCAAAAATTACGTTAAATTATTCTGACTCCAATGGTAGTTCGTTACTACAAATACAAAAGAAAATAAATCTTAAAATTAACTTACATTTAAAAACAAGGCGCAAACGGTTGATTGCCACCAAACACCTCGGGGAGGAAGAAGTGGAAGAGAGCCGTGGATGAAAGAAGAGAGCCCGGGTCCAGGTACGACTTAGGGATGAGCGCTGCTTGAGAGATCCGCGTCCCGCGGGGTCCAGGAGAAGCCTTCCGTCGCCAAAATACAATAACTCAAAAAACGGCTTCCGTGAGTGGTTTCCCTTTTGACCTGATATCCCCCCACAGGGGTTAGCCGAACGGGTAATTTTGGGTCAAAAAGGATTCGGCAGAGCGTCGCCTCTTAGACGGGTAGGTCTACACATTTAGCGGGCTGGAGAGTAAGTGAAATCCAGAAGGGGAGAGGAATCTAGTTCCCGCGCTATACCATTAAGTAGCCAATAGGATCCGAGTATCGAGGATTAAAAAAAAAAAAATGCAGGTGTTCGTGTTTATGCGAAAATTCTAACGTTTCAAGTACAGTGCGCACAAAAAAATGTGCAGCAATTAACAAAAATGAATAAATTCGGGGCTAATTATGAACGGAGTTTAATGAAATTTACCAAGCAAATGCATCTAAATAGATACTAAAATTTGACAATTTAAGAATTTAGAAAAAGGTCACAAATAAAGCGGTACATTTAAAAAAAACAACCTCAAGGTCAAACGTGACGTTATATAAAATAAGTAAATAGCGAAATTCTCGGTAACTCGTAAAGGTCAATGAATTTAGATGATTTCAGATAGGATAGTGTACAGTTGGAAATAAGAAAAGGTGCGCAATGCTTTGAGAATTGAAAAAAATGAAACAAACAAAATAGGGAATTAAAATGAAGTTAAAGGACGGAATAGGTATAATGAGTAGTAAGATAAGTTCTAACAGTCCGTAAAAAGAGATAAAATAAGAAAAAGGTGTTTTCAACACGTAACAATGTACATTCCATAAGAATTTTGTAATTGTTGGAAATATCTTCGGTTTTTTGTTATCATTTCAAACGATTTCTCACTCAAATTTTTGACGTATTTATTGAATGCTAATATATCTTCAGTAACTGGTAATAATTTTGGTTTTTCTGATTGATATTCGTTCAACATCTTGTTAGCTAAACTAGCAATGTCATTGCACCAATGGCTAGTGATCATTTCCCCCAATTCTAGAATGTCTTTGGCTTTATTTATACGATCTAAATGTGCAAATAGAGGGTCCTTTGTCATTACTGCTTTTCTAGCAATATCGCAAAGAAATTTAAGGCTAGTTCCTAAATGACGATCTAAAGAAGAAGCTTTGTAAGTACGCAATTCAGCATCGTAACCGCTAATTAGTTTAGTTGCAGCTATAATACGATTGTACATTTCCGGTTTAAGTATCTCCATTAAATTCGTTATAGTAGTAGATTTTTGTATGGCAAGTTTTAGTCTTGCTAATTCACGCATTTTGTTGGATACTACAACGTTCATTTGTTGCCTTTTATGCTTATTTAAATAGGATTCGCCATAAAGACATATCAATGGATCACATTTTGCGGTGTAGTTTATTTGATCAGCCCTCATTATGTTGAATACTTCTTCCTTAAGCCGACTTTTATTTAAATAATTACCTAATAAGCCTGTGGTTGCTAAAAAAGTTTGCGCTTCTGTAAGATGCTCTTTTTTTTATTCCTTTATGACTGTCTAAACTGTTAGATGTTTTTTTGTGTCGCCACAAATAACTTTTTTTTGTAGTAACCTAGGCAGGTACTCCAAGGAAAATATTCTCCCTCGTCAATATTTTCAATATTATTTAGTAAATTCTTTCGCTTTCTCGTAGGTCTAAACTCATTTTTTTTTCTTGTTTTAAAATAAAATTTCCTTTTCTACTTAAAGCTATTATTGCTGCTCTCCGATTATTGGATTTGATTGGCATCTTTAAATTTTTTTTAACTTCTTCGTCAGAATGTTTCCTAATTAAGTGACGACCAAAATGTCCAACATCTTCAAAACAGAACGGGCATAAGCTTTTGGAAGAAAATTTACTGGGGTTGTTGATGTTTAATGAAGTTTTGTTTATAGGTTGAGACGTAATTTTGCTTTTCAAGGGTTGATTTTCAGTAAACGGAATTTCTAGTGAATGGCTATGCGACAAAGAGGTTTCATCTGACATGCTTTTGGCATCTTCGTTACTTTCATTTCCTGCAAATGCTTGGGCCTGCATAGCGAATACTATCTTTCGTGTTTGCATCTTCTTTTTTATTGTTTATGTCTGATTCATAGCTTGAACACGTGGAAGGCGGTACATAACTTGTGCCGCTAGTACCACTTACAGAACTACTACACGTTGTAGACTGTGTAGGAGTTAAACATTTGTCAACAGTATTTACATTATTATCATCATCAGAGACTTGAAAGTCATAAGGATCGTCGAATGGTATATTTTGAAGGTAATGATGAGTCTTTTCTGTGGACGAGGTTTGAG
The DNA here is from genome assembly GCA_004143645.1 of Protaetia brevitarsis. Lineage (NCBI taxonomy): Eukaryota > Metazoa > Arthropoda > Insecta > Coleoptera > Scarabaeidae > Protaetia > Protaetia brevitarsis. The sequence continues at coordinate 205,373 of RXPK01000104.1, forward strand.
GCAATTGCTCCAATATCTACATTAAAATAAATCAACAAAAATTTTCCAAAGAATTTGAAACTTACTTCATTTTGTGGGTTAATTTCACATAAAACATTTGCATTGCACTCCTTCGAAAATGTTTTTGGCTCTGCTAAAATTAAATTTAATGTTTTATTTGTATTTTGGAAAAGAGAAACAGGACAATTTTTTTTTTAATTTGATAATCATTATACAGGGTGTCCCATCGAACTGGGACATTAGATTTTTTTGAACTTCTAGTTGGAAATTGATTTTGAAACTTGCGGTGTAGTCATGGCCTGCTGTCATCTATTTAAGGAAAATATTTTCAATCTTATAGAACTTTCGGTACAGGGTGTTGATATCAACTTTCTTATTTTAAATGGAATGGCACCATTTTGATCGGTACAATGAATGTATCGAGTCATTTGCAATTAGTTTACATGAGGGTTCCCTATACCTAAACTCAACTGTTTTTGAAATATTTGTAATTTTGTTGATTTTTTGACGTTTGCACTGTTTCAAGTAAAATTAAATAGCTGATAAGGTATCAGATATTTAGTGGTACTACTAATGTCGATATAAGTACAAAGACGTAAGTAGAAAGTGTTATGGCAATAATGACCGAATCGCATACAGGGTGTTCAAAAACGCATCTCCAATGTGGATACCTTTAAACCAAAAACTTTTTTATTTAAAAATGGAAGCATGGATATTTTTACTACAGCATTGAGTGCAGGCGTAAAATTCTACATCGTTATTTGACATTATGGTTTGTAGTATTTTTGATTTTTTGAGAATATTAGCTTTTATTGCCTAAAATATGACTAATTTTCCAAGGTTTTCGAGCAAATTAAATTATTTTTTCTTAAAAAAAACACTCTATATATTACTTTTTAGAATGATGCGTTAATCCTTTTTTTTGCAATTTTTGTTTCCATACAAGATATTCATTATTGAAAGTTTCCAATTTAGCAAATTTTATGTATTGTAATGAAGCGCCTCGGGGGAAAATATTTAATAAGCAAACATTATTTTAATTTTGAGAAAGCTAGAATGTAATATGATCAAATCCTGAAATATTGTTGAGTTTTAAAGAATTCTGTTCAATGTTTTGATATATAATGCGGCTATCGGTCTCTTTAAAATTCCATGACGAAATGAAGATTGCTTTTGCATTTTTCAAAAAAAAAAAAATAAGAAAAACTGAATAAAATGTGGCTTGTTACTTTTTTTCACTCAAAGAAGTGGAACAGTTCTTTAAGTTATAAAAAACTACGGATAAATAATGGCAGCTGAGTGTCAAGTAATTTTTTTATTAAGAATTATAAAATACTATTTTTATTGGATTAGCTTCAACAAAAAGAAACGTGTAGTATGAGCATTAATTATCTACACCATCTATGTTCTCGACTTGGTCGTCACATTCTTCAGCAGGCGGTAACGTCTTGTACCTCCAATATTTATATAAAAATCGTGGTACACTAATGGAATGTATGGCAGGAGTACCTTCAAGTTCTGTAATTTTATATCTTTAATTATAACTGGGCCGGTGTATTTCTTTTTAACTGTATTCAGGTCCATCACTTGAGGGAATTTTCTGTCCCTTTTACCAACATTTACAGGCTTGAAATCTTCGTTCAAAATATGTTTAATAAATATTTTGGTAGGATTATCAGCTTCAAACTTAAAACAGCGTACATTGGCAAAGTCTACGTTTTCTTTGTCCTCAGTAAACTGTTTCCTGTTTATTGATTTGCCTATTCGTCAAAAGAGAAAAAGTCATTTGTGTCATTTCATTACACAGTAAATGGATTTTTAGTTCTTGATTCTTTTACCACTTGTACCCATTCTTCTGGTGAGTAAACCTGATTTATGTATTTCTTATGTTTTTCTATGGCCGCAAAATCACGATCGGAAGGCAGATGCGTATCCAGCCACACAGGAAGCGATGTTCTATAGATTTGTAGACATTATTTCTAACTAAGTGAAGCCACAAAGCCATGAGAGTCCAATTTTTATTTTGTCCACCACAGTTGTCAGTAAATACAATGAGATGTTTGTTGGGTGTTGGGAGCTTGTCATTAATGTATTTTAAAATGCAGCTGGCGATCTCATCACTTCCTCTTTTGCCAACATTCTCGGTCCACATGTACATGTAACCTTTTCCAGTATTTACCTTCGTGTATTCCCAGATTGTACATCCAGCTTTACGTAAGTAAAACGCTTTACCAACGGTAAGGTGTGGGAATCGGTAGCGCGCTTGTTGTAAGTCGAACGATATTACGTCCAGGCAAATTGTTTTCTTCTTTGATCTTCGCATTTCATTTTTTAAGTTCGTCTGCATCGCCTCCGCTCTTCTTTGGTGTAGCTCCAAACTTATTGTGATGTCTTGAAATTTTTTTTTCACTATCTTATGAGATTCGAGCAAAATGGATTATTCATCGCATGTTGCACACGTATCGCTTCTAGGAAGTTTGAAGCCGATATTATATTCCGAGCAAAATATCCTGCGATATCTGTCTTCTTTAACAGGAATAATATTACGTGCTTTACACCAAGAAATGTAATACTTTTTATACAGCAACGATATTGACAAATCGTGGTCAATATAGCTTCTATGTGGATTTTGCTTGCGGCTATAATGACTGCAATATTTTGGAATAGATTTGATATGGTCATGAACAGATTGCACCATTACTTCCGGCAACCTGTTCTTTCTATTCTTATGTCTACCACGCCCATCAGATTTTGGAGTATTAAGTCCGTCTCTGATTTGTTTGCAAACATTATAAACTCGTCTTCTATTATTTTGTAAACCATGGACTGACAAAAATTCTTCTTTACACACTTCATGGTCTTTTCCCTTTGTCTTAACATAGTATTTAAATGTGGTAGATCGTGATGACTTTTCCTTTTTTGTTTTTTTGGGGTATTTACGTTTTTTACCTACACTTTTAATAATGCCGAATAAGTACGCGTTTTGTCTATCAAACGTTTGTAAATTCCAAAATGAATGAAAAATATTTTGTTCCTCCCCTTCTAATGATTCTCTGCATTTTTTTTTACAACTGCAAGGTGGTCCTAATGATTTACAGTCTTTTTCCACGCCCTTTAGGGTGGTATACCCATAGCCCAAATTTCTTCTCTGATGAGCTTTCACCTTCTTTCTACATTGAATGTTTGTTTGTCTTTGCCGTGATGGTGGTTTCTTTGGGCGGAGTTGTTACATATGCCCTAGTAGGACCCTCTTTCTAAAACAACCATAAAAATGCTGTCAAAATACCACATAAATTAAATTTGTTAAAATCAGTAACAAACCACAAATTGTTTAGTTGTTAGATTATTTTTTCCTATGTTTTGTAACCTGGCTAGTACTGTACTGAACTTACACGGATTAACACTGGCAAATCAAAGTACTGATTTTAACATTACACTTCCACCAGCAAAACCAAGGCCACCAAAGCCAAAAATATTAGACCAAAAATTTTGTTAAAAAGGGAATAAGCCACATCAAACTTTACTTACTTCTGATTCACAAACGCTGCTGCTTTCATTATTGCTACTTGTATAAATATAATCCTTGTCCTTAATACTATCATCTGTTTCGCTCGAAATGTCATTGTCACTACTATTTTCTTCACTACAAATTAACTTTCTTTTAGATGTCACATACCTTACATCCGCCATGTTGAATTTATGTGGCTTGTTACGTTTTTACTCCAACTTTGCCTTGAAGATGACTTGGATCAAGAACGTAACCATTGACTTGTGGCGCGATCTTTTTACTAGTAGCGGTAATAAATTCACTGAGGCTTGTTACCTTTTTAAATAGAATATTTACATTGAAAACGAGATTTTCGATAACTTGTGGCTTATTACTATTTTCCCCCGAGCGCTTCAATTATAAGATATTAATAAGCCATAATTATTATGTGACAGCAAATTACATGTTAATATTTTTACCTGCTTGTTGAATACATCGAAAATAAGTCAAATTAAAAAAAAAACTAAGAAACTATTATTGTAAAAGAACATTTATATTGGACATTTTCGAAGACTTTTAATAGTTTGTTCTCAGTTATGTTATCTGTCTGCATTGCTTAATACCTAGTTTAATACAAAAAGCCAAGAGGCTGCATTGTTTTCGGAGACTCCATGTCAGACGGCCCCCCTTCCAAGAAAATACCTTGTCTAGTAAGTGAGCAATATTTGAAATATTATGGGTGTATTTAGGATATTTGCTTTAATTTCCCTTTGTATTTTATTTTTTTGAGGTTTTTATTCATTGCAAGTAAGTGTAGGTATCTAATCATTGTTACATTCTTCATGAATCTAGAATAAGTCTAAAATGTTATTTGTATATCTAACTTTCAATGTTTTTCTTATTTCTTTCGATTTACAATATTTTACTTGTTAGAAGAAAATGTGTGAAAGATTTGACAGCATTAGGACTTACTATAAAAGGTATGACTTGTTAATACTGCATAGGTTTATCACTGCGCAATTTGGTAAATTACCAACAATGGATATCACTTGTTTGTTAGCACACCTAATCCTACTAATGTCTATTAATGTACGTTCTCTATGCCTAAAAGACATTACTATTAGTAGGAAACTAGTGAACGTTAGATATCTGAAACATAAATATTATATTAATATATATTAATGAACAAGTTGAGATACAGTGCGATGCAAGTAAAGATGGTCTTGGCGCATGTTTCTTGCAAAATAATCATCCCGTTGCTTTTGCATCATGCAGTATGACAAAATGCGAACAGAGATACGTCCAGATCGAAAAAGAATGTTTAGCCATAAATTTTGCCGTGGAAAAATTTCATTATTTTATATATGGTAGAGAAAATATTGTAGTTCAAAGTGACCATAAACCACTACAGGCAATTTTTAAAAAAGATCTAGACAAAATTAATCCTAGATTGCAAAGAATGGTACTAAAAGTTACAGGGTATAACTTAAATATACAGTATTTACCTGGAAAGTACTTATACATTGCTGATTTGTTGAGCAGAAATTTTATAAAAACTGAAAATGACGTTTGTGATAATAAAAGATGCCTAGTTTATAGTTTGGTTGGAAAACTTTCAATGACAGAAAATAAAAAAAGCCGAATTTAGAGTCGCTGTTGAAGCAGATGAAACATTACAGCATGTAAAACAGTATATTTTAAATGAATGGCCAAAGAGTTGTAATAAATTGTCAAGTGAGCTAAAGCATTACATGTCAATGAAAGATAGTATTTTATTGGATAAAGGTGTTTTGTTTCTTGGTGAAAAAGTAATTGTACCAGACAGTTTGAAATCTGAAATGCTTAAGCTCATTCATGAAGGTCATTTAGGCATGAATAAGTGTAAAAGAAGAGCGAGAGAATTGTTGTATTGGAAAGGTATGAGTACTGACATAGAAAATCTTGTTGTTAAACAATGTAAAGTATGTAACAAATATCAGAACAACAATACCAAAGAACCATTACAATTACATCAGAACCAAAAAGACCATGGGATAGAGTTTCCGCTGATATTTTTACATTCTTAAATAGAGACTATTTAGTAATTATCGACTCTTACAGTAATTGGATAGAGATGAGTACGCTAAAAACTAAAACAGCTGCTGAATTAATTGTTATAATCAAATCTGTTTTTAGTAGATTAGGTATTCCTGATAAATTTGTCAGTGATAATGTACCGTTTAATAGCTTTGAATTTCGTACATTTGCAAAGGATTGGGAATTTGAGTTAATTTTTAGTAGTCCTTTGTACCCCCAAAGTAATGAACTAGCAGAAAAGGAGTGAATATATGTAAACGATTATTAAAGAAAACGCATGAAGATGGTACTGATATTTATGTAGCCTTAATGAACTACAGAAATACAGTATTAAATAACATAGAATACTCCCCTGCACAAATGATGTTCAATAGATCCATTAAAACAAAATTGACAGCTACATTAACTAATTTAAGACCGAATGTTAATAAACATGTACATAAGAATTTTAAAAGTAAAAGAGCTACATATGAGCATTATTATAACCGGAATACTAGACATTTAGATGAATTGGAAAAGGGAGATTAGTGAGGTTACAAAAGGAAATGGATATGGGTTTTAAGCAGATACATGAAAAATGTAAGGAACCAAGGTCGTACATTGTAGAAGATCAATTCGGGAATAAATATAGACGAAATCGTAAATTTTTGAAAAGAACAATTTAACGTTTTAGCTATTACAGTGATCCGGAAACTGGTCATAGTGACACTGGTGATCGTCAAACCGATAATACAGCCAATGATCAAACACAAGTAAGACCTTGTTCTACTAATATGCAAAATGAGAATGACAATGTAAATTGGTCAAGTAGACTTAGGAATATAGATGCTATTATAAAGCCACAGAGGTTTTTAGTTTAAGAGGAAGGATGTAAGGTTGGTAACATTGTCCAACCTGATCCCGCCAACAGTTAGTTCATAACCGCTGATCTGTAAAGAGTATATGTTCAATGTAGTATTCAATATTACTAATAAACAAGACTAAAGTTATTTAAACGTGTTATAATTAATAGATAAAACATTACATCCGTCAGTTGCGTTAGGGTCAACATATTGTACAACGAAAGTAATATACATGCGCGATAGCTGACACTTTATTTATGAAAACTAAATTATTACAAATCATCCTAACCCCGTGCTCCACCTGAAAAGGTACTACAGATAGCTGAATACCTTTTTTAGAAATAATTAAAAATACAAAAGCAAAATGCTAAATAAATATTTTCCACATCCATTTTAAAATGTATGTGTATTAAATAAAGTTTTAAATTTATTTTTTACAACAATTTTGTGCATCATATAATAATAATAATATACGGGTATACTTACTTACATCCCACGCGCAAGTCAAAAGTTTTGTAGGTGGCTATGTTGAAAATAGCGTCTAAGCGTCCATTTTATTATATATATATATGTTTGACAAATTAATGTGTTATAACTTTTTCAAATACAATTAGTAGCAACATTGTATATAGTTACTTACATTATTTAATAGTAATGAAAATTAAAATCTTATAATTGTATAATTTTATTTTTGTATTACATACTTTCATTTTGATATTATAAGTCGACTTCATTATACAGGGCTTTTAATAAATCTTTTATACATAATTATTGTGAAATGTATTATATCGAATTATAAATCTTTGTTAATATACGTAATTCAATTAATTCATACTGCTTTTTTCTATATTAATATTATTATTGCAATAAAAGATGATTATATTCACAAACATTCATAACATTAATGTTAATAAACTAATTTATTTATTTATTTTTCATTTGTAACTTAATATACAAATTTTTTAAGTAACCTAAAACTATTACTCTGTCAATTAAGATTTAAATAAAAATTATACGTCATAAAAATATCACTTGCCGAAAAGATGTTTTGTAAATAAATCAATTTAAAAATATCATTTCAAACTTTAAACAACAAATATAAATAAAGTCCAAATATAATAATAACTTTTTTAATATCTGAAAATTAAAAACAATACACACATATATATAAATATATTATACTTATAACCGTATCTCTAACTTACCAATCAGCTACTGCCTACAGGCGCCACATTCTGAAACAAAACAAAAAAAAAAAAGATATAAAACCATATATTTACAAACATACCTTTAACTTACCGTACTATTTTTGATGATGTATGAATGTGGCGCCAGCTGCTATAAAATACTTATTCACTACGATTTTCGTATTTGTGTGATTACTGTCAACAAAAAAAATATATACATATATATATATTTGATGATGTTTTGTTCGTAGCCGTTAATTATGTATAGTTATTCCTTGTTTTTTCCTTCGTGAGGGTAGCGGCTAATTTATACTGATGACTTAAAAGTTAAACAACTCTTATTTTTTACGTTCGATCATCTTTATTTTCTTTGTCTTCCTCAGGAAATGTAATTTATTTTATAATTTAACTTGTTTTATTATTATTATTTTTTTTTTTAATAAATTATATATCTAGGGACATTCACAAACATTTTAAAAAACATATTTAATAATTACATTTCTAAACGATTTTACAAATGTTAACACAACTATTTTAAATCAAACTGTCGAAGAAAAATTTTTTCTTCGACAGTTAAAAAAAATAATAATAATAAAACAAGTTAAATTATAAAATATACATTTCTGAGGAAGACAAGAAAAATAAAGATTGTCGAAACGTAAAAAAATGAGTTGTTTAACTTTTTAAGTCATCAGTATAAATTAGCCGCTACCCTCACGAAGGAAAAAAAAGGAATAACCATATATATATAAATATATATAAACATATCTCAAACAAGAGTATAATTATTATTAAGATAAAAAAAAAACAATACATATTCACTGAAGAATACAAAAATATTTATGATAATTACACTTACTTTCTTCGGCCGCGACGCCGCCCACGTCTGGGTTTTGCCGCCGGCCTTTCTGCTATTTCATCCACCTCCATCTAAAATTAATAAAAAAAGGCAAAGAAAAAAGTTATAAATGAGTTAATATGTTCATAATACATACAATACTATTATTATGCCGTTTTCAATTTACTACACTTTCATGCACTGATTATATTTCTTATTCTAATACATAATACTAATATACACACATCTACACTACACACATAAAGTGCAGTAAACCATTAATTTATTTGCAAATGTAACAAAAAAAAATATTTACAGTGTTAGGGGAGGTGGGCGACTCCGCCGCCGCCATGCCATTTCCAGGTTGTTCCTCTGTCTGAAATGTATAAAACGATAAAGGAAAATGTATAAATTGCGTGTAAAAATTGTGATACATAAATATTTATATAATATCTATCTAAAATCTAAATCATTGCGTGTAGAATATATTACGACTCCACACATAAGTGAGTATACCATGTATATATGATTAATATATATTATATATATATATAATAATCTATATATATATAATATATATAATATATATATATATATATATATTTACACTATTGGACGTACTGGTAGCCGCCGCCGCTGCGCCACCCAACTCCCGCGCGCTCTTCTTTCTGAAATGTATAAAAAATTAAAGACAATGTATAAAATGCCGTTTTTTAAAAAGAATTACCTCCTATACCTTTGTTGTTTCGTTCCATCTGAAAATAAGATAACATAAATTATACAAAATGTAAACGAAAAGAAATAACATTAAAAGAAAATACAATACATATACATAGCAAAAAAATACTAATAATAATAAAATTATAAGAATAAAATTGTAATTCTTACTTTGACGCACATACAACTATTTAACAAAAGCGCAACGTTCCATAGTTACCACATAGCAACGCAATCATGAAATTTAAAAAAAAAAAAACCACTAATAAACATCAAAAGAGTATTTCTGGACATTTCATTGGAAAGATGAAATAATTCCAAATAAGAATTTAAAAAACTTTCACCACCAACAACTGTCACAATAAACCGTATAAGCGGTTTACAAAATGATACAGATTTATAAAGGCATATTTGTTGGTGATGTCTTTATTTTAGCCTAAATCGTCCAGTTTAATAGGCGAACAAGAGATGAGCAATTGCTCAAATTCGAACACCGAGGAGTTGTGAATTTTTCCGATATCAAAAACAAATAGGAAAATGGAAATTTGCGTAAATAACCACGATTCAGCGGTACAAGTAACACCTATATTCAAGCAACGCCTGTTCCTTAACAAATTTGAACTGGCATTAAGAAGTAATCTTTTCCTCCAGGAATCTAGGTATGTTAATCGATTAATTCCAAAATGGCATTTATTCCATTCGAAATCGTTTCTTAACGGACAAAACAAATTAAATATTTTGATATTCGCGATTACAGGTTATATAATAGACAAAAACGTGAACACATATGATGGTTATTTATTTACGTCCAGTCTCGCACTTATGGTATAAGAAATGATCTTTTGTACGGTGAATTCCCTTGGTTGTGTATGAAAAGACTACCAAACAAGACTGATATTATGGTCGGCATCAATTTTCCGGAACTTTTACGAGCAATCATTAACAACCAATAAATTGAGCATAAGCAATTGATATTCACCCGTCTAATTTTAATACTGAATGCAGATATACCTACCTATCACGAGGTAGGCACATAAAACTGAACAATTTATTGGCAGTGATCTAACTATTTACATTTATACAATACCTTATCGTTACGATAATTACTTTCTCTTTTGACAGATGGATTTTGACCAACCAAACTTCATCCGCAATTTATAATGAATGCGAAAAGTAAGAAAACATCTACAATGTAATTTAACTTCGAAATGTAACGATTATTATTACATATTTAAATACGTAAAATAAAGAATATACAAAGTGATATGGTGTTTTAATCGTAACTAATACGAAATGGTATTATTGGTATTTATTTGAATCGAAACATTCCTAATGTGTTACACATTTAAATTACATAGCAAAATGTTTCTATACTTGAAAATAAGTTTGAATTATTTGATCGCAGTTTAAATAGTTTAAACTAATATCGGAGAAACAAAATATTGTACTTACGATAGATTTTTTAAATTATAATAGATTTGTGTCTGTTTTCTATTTCTTACGCTTATTGTTATTACATATACAATACAAAACAGTTTTAAAGAGTTTGTGTTTTTCATTCATCATTCGATAATGTGCACGAGTACGCAGTTTATGTATATGATCTTGTTTACGTGAATATTATTTTGTAGTGATACCGATACATAGATTTCTAAGAAGTATTAGATTTGGATTGTATACTAAAAGGAAGTTTCTACGTAACAAGTATCGAATATATCATATTAAATTTATTTAATTATGGAATATACAAGTTAATTTTAAAAATTTCAATCTACAAGGACAATATTATTGAAACTTTAAATAGTAAAGAGAGCAAACAGGTAGGTAGATTTACAAATATCTTTTTTTATTACATACTATCACCTTAAACGATGAAAGATTCATTCAGTTTTGATCGGTTGAATTATTCATTTCTCTTCTGGCATTTTTTTAAGCACTCAACAACTGCTAATTAAACAACTTACAGTTTCACATATTCGCACATATATATTTAGAACATTTGTGGCTACAGGATATAAAATGTATCACACATATGTACAAATGTATTTTAAAAAATTGATATAATTTAATCAGGTCCAAAATGAGAAGATACAGCACTTATTCATCGTCCTTGTAACATTTTCTCCGGTTTTTCTTTCGGATTAAACACACTGATAGTAGTTTCTAACTCGAGAGTGGGCGTAGCGAACACAAATCTACACAAAACATGTCACGAATAAATAATAACACGGTAATATCAGGTATGGGTGCTCTGAAGATCATCACGTTGTGTTGTATGGGCGTAAAATAACACCACAATCGCGATAAAAGGTTTATTTTTCAACGATAACCACATCTTCCACACTTTTTACTAAAAAAAAAAACATTTCCATGTTATTTTTACCACAAGAAACACGTATAAATCTTGAAAGTATTGGAATTAGGTTGACAACTGTCAAACTGACATATAGGAATATTCGAGAACGAAACACCTTCAGATGCGTTCACCTATATAGAAAACCGTAACATTATTATCAATTTTAAATATATTTCTACTTTTTGGTAACATCATAACATACTATTCTTAAAGTGTGTTGTATAACACATATAAAATACATATGCACTCAAATATCAACGCCGGTTCCATCAGTTTGGATTACTGGCGTAAGCGAAATATGTGAACATGCGCAACATCTAACGCGATTTATAATCTTACTAAAATACAAAAAAAAAAGAAATACAAAGCTATTATTTGCAATGTCTATCTTACGACACAATTGCATTATCGTTTTGATATTAGGTAACTTACTTGCATAACTTACATTGCATAATGTAATCTACAGAAAAGATTCTGGCATTTATTGCTGTCAAATTTTCTATGATACAATTTACTGGTTTATAGTTGTCTAACATTATGTAAATGGTATCATATAACCCCTTTTCGACTATCTGTAGGGGTTCCAGTGAATGACTAAACTTTACTCTCCATATACAACATGGTCTATATGTATTATACATATTTTGAAGCACGTGTTGCATGGAGAGTGGCGCTTGCTAGTATCTCGGGCACAAACACCGATCCATAATCTTAAAAATAAAAAATAATATTAGTTATTAAATTAACATTTAACCAAAGAAATATACTCACATAAACTAAAATTCTTAGCACCTTTTCTTCGATTTGTCAAAGTGTACAAGAACAGTTCCCACACTTGAACTACTCAATTACAATTTTCCTGAGATATCCCTATAACTGATTCCTGAAATCCTGTACTGACGTCTAAAGTTCGTCTCAACCTTAAGATGCAGTATGGGATATACTAGCCACTGTGCATCTCTTACTATCCCTAGTTGCTGTCACTAACGCTATCTTCACTTCCGATTTATATGTTGCCACTTATTTACATATGTCGGTGTCGGCACCAATACCTATCTGTCATCTGTCTATTAGCATCAACTGTTGTCAATCGTCGTCATCGTAGTTTTAAAACAGTTAAGTTCCACGTTAATTAGTTTATATATAGCACAAATCGTTCTTTTCAGAACGCTTCTCTCCTTTTCAAGCGCGCACAAGGTAATATGGGTATTTTTCGTGATTTTTATAAATTATATAACCTTTACATTTAATTACAGTTTTCACTGCATTAATGGAAGGTGTAGGGAGAAAACGGTGTAAGGGAGAACAATTTAGCCTGAAGGAGAAGTGTATGATTGCAAATGTTTTTAATTATTTTAATAAATCTATGAATGTGAGTGCTGCTGTTCAAGAAGCAAGCAAAGCTTTGGGTTGTTCAGAACGTACAATATATAGTATAAAGAAGGAGCAACAAACTGGTTCGTTATCAACTCCAAAAAATACCCAAAAAAAGGAAAGGCATACAAGTAAACGACCGATTACAAATTACCACTATGCACCTGCGTGAAGCCAAGGTTAAACTGGCGAAGAAGAGAATTCGTGTAGCCTCAACACGATCAGGCGATGTTTGAACGAAGAAAAACTATTATATCGCCCTACGCACTCGAAACCTCTACTTAGCATAAACCACATCGAGAAACGCTTGAGCTGGAGTAGGGAGAACAAAGATCGCGACTGGACGAAGGTGATCTTCTCGGATGAAGCGACTTTCTGGGCGTGGGTTCCGGTGAAGCGTGCCTGGTTAAGAAGTAGCACCGATTTCGTTCAGCGCACCGCCAAACATCCTGTAAAAATAAATGTCTGGGAATGCTTCTCAGCGCACGGTTTTGGTTGTTTGGAACTCTTCACGCAAAATTTGGATTCGATGAAAATGCTCAATATTTACAAACGTGGCCTTTTAAAGTCGGCTAAGAAGATGTTCGGGCCCGATAATGAAAATTGGATCTTGCAAGACTTTGCTTTGAGACAATGACCCGAAGCATCGGAGCCGCCTGTACCGCGCCTGGAAAGAGCAAAATGGCATTGGCACCATTGATTGTCCCTCCCAGTCTCCAGACGCAAACCCCATTGATAACGTGTGGCTTCGTCACAGCGTCAGCTTGCAGGCAGGCCTGTTCACAATTTGAAGCAGCTTTCAACGGTGATTCGGAAGATATGGCGTGCTCTGCCGACGAGTTATGCTGAAAATCTCGTTGAAAGTATGCCTCGGAGGTGTCAGGCCATTCCTAATGCTGGAGGAGATTATAGGGTAAGGTGAGGGAAATGGGCGTATGGGGTATTTGGGCGGTCAACTTAAAAAAAAAAATGTTTGTGAAAATATGTCTTATTTTGGAACGGTTTTCTGTAAATTTTATTGGTTTTGTATTTACTTTCGGTAATAGATGTCGCCACGTTTTTAATTTTGACATTTAAATTTACGGCAATTCTTAAGTGTCATATTGGGTTTATAACCTCCAATAAAGTGTGTTATTAGGTTTAAAGGGCGGCAGTTTTTTTTGTGAAAACGGTAAGTATATAAGGAAGTTAATTATTTTAAAACGCTCTAGTGATACATAAACCCTATATAAAGGGCCTGTCTATAAAGTTTTGTTGAATTTTTATTGTTTTAAGAAATAATACAGAGATAAAAAAGTACCTCCCAATTCCCCCGTCCGGGAAATTGGAAGGTACCGAATCGGGGAAATGGGCGGAATTTAACTTATGCTTTATATTTTATTTCAGATCGATATGCCACGAAAATATGTTAAGAAAACCAATCCGAAATATGCTAGAGACGTTTTAATTGCTGCTATGGAAGCAGTAAGCACCGGAACAAGTATTTATGCTGCTTCAAGACAATTTGGTGTACCAGAGTCCACTATTCGAAACAGAATAAAACGAAAGACTCCTGTAACTCGTGTTGGAGCTGGTAGAAGTCGTTTTCTTCCCAGTGATATAGAAAAAGATTTGGCAGATAACGTAATATTGCTGTCTTCCGTTCATAATCCACTTACACGTGGAGAAATTTTAAATACTGTCCATGAGTACTGCAAGCTAAAGAAAATCACAAATCCATTTTCAAAAAAGGCTGACGCCTTACCCGGTGAAGAATTCCTAAGAGGATTTTTTAAGAGACATCCCAATCTTGTCAGTCGAAAAGCAGAAGCGTTACAAGCAGCTCGAGTCAATTGCTCTACGAAAGAGAACTATTCCATATCTTTGGACTACTAGAAAGAAAGATTAAGAGCTTAACATTAGTTCTCCAGAACAAATAATTAACTTAGATGAAACTGGCTATGATACATCACTTGCTACAACAGTAATAGCCAGAAAGGGAACGAAATGTGTATCTCAAAAGCAGCCAGGCAGTGGAAAAGACACATTTACAGTTGTCGAAACAGTAACAGCAAATGGTCACATTTTTCCACCAGTAATAATTTACAACAAGAAAAATTTGTACAATTCGTGGTGCCTGGGAGGCCCTGAAGGCACTGGGTATTTGGTGTCCAAAAATGGATGGCAAGATAAATCAACGTTTTTAAAATATTTTGAAGAATTTATTAAATGGACAACCGATTGGAAGAAACCTATTTTGCTTTTGTTTGATGGTCATGGAAGCCATATACAATATGCTGTAAGCAGTTTGGCTTTGCAGAACGACATTCATATATTAACTTTACCAGCGCATTCATCCCAAACCCTTCAACCTCTTGATGTTGCCGTTTTTGGACCAGCAAAAAAAGTGTGGATGAAGATCAAAAGGAATTATTTTAAGAAATCTAACACTAATATCACAAAGGAGGTATTTCCATCCTTAATGAAAGAATTAAGAGATGAAGGTGGCTTTCCTAAGGAAAATATCATTGCTGGTTTCAGGGCCGCTGGGAAAAAATCCAAGAAAAGTTTTAGACTCTATGCAAGAGCAAGATGTACTAATAGATTTACACGTAACAGCAGACGAGCCAGTAATCAACCCAATTAATAACAATATGATAGACAATGAGCCCGAAATAAGCCGACTACTGATCAAACAGACAACGAACTACAAAATAAGCCAACTACTTCTCGAATAGACACTGAACTCCAAATTAGGCCGACTACCTCTACAACATTAAACGTAGAACATAACGAAAATAGCTCTTTAGACACATCAACGCTAACGACTGCAACAACACAAGGTAAGCTCGGTGAACACTGCATTTCGACATTTAGAGATGTTCTATTAAAAACTGTTACGCCAAAATCTCGTTCTATGAATAACAAAAAAGTTAGAATGACTTTTAATAATAAAGTTTTAACAGAAGCTGATGTGTTAGATCAGATGAAGAAAAAGAAAATGAAATTTTGGCAAAAAAAAATAAAAGAATAAAGAAACCTCAGAATAGTACTAATGATTTAAGTGTAACCAATAAACGAGCCAAAAAAACAATGAAAAAGGTTGAATCCTCAAGTGAAAGTGAAGAAATTTCGTTACACGCATTCTCTGATGACATAAGTCTCTTCTCTGACGAAGATCAAGAAGAAACTCGAGAAGAAAATACAAACTTGGGTGATTTGGAGCTGGGAGGGTATGTTGTGGCAGAGTATGAAAATCGGTGGTACGTTGCAAATATTTTGGATATTAAAAATAAGAACAAGATTTTAAAATTAAAATACATGGAGCCCAAGGGACCCAATAATTTTGTGTGGCCCAGTAAAAATGACATATTTGACACCCCAATATCAGATATTTTAACGACGGTCAGAACCCCTGTCTCTGTTAGTAAAAGGTTCCTGGGTTTAACCACTGAGGACTACCAGAAAGTGCAAAAACTATGGGCTTTACGGCGTAAATAGTGTTAATAACATGAAAGTTTTAAAAAACTGAAAAAAAGGTTTAGGTTGGTCCAAATAGCTTTTTATTTTATTCTTACGTTCCCCGTTGTGTAACGAATAAGACTGATTAGTCAGGGTTATTTTATTTTGTAAAGAGAATTTTAAACTTCTACATTTTCAAAATGGCGAAAGTTACCTATTTTTAAGAATAAATATTTATTTTCGGCTGTTTTTTAATACTACCAAATAAAATTTCGTTTACGTGAAACTTTATTTTTGGTTTTATTCTATACCTGCCAATTGTCCTCATAAAAATAAATTGCCTGAACAGTGGTTTACAACGATACCTCTAAATTACCCCATGTGGGGGAATTGGGTGTTAAATATTATTTTTTTTTTAAATGTGTTCCAAGCAACTATTTTACGCTTAAACTTTGTATTAACTTTGAAAGTTATGTTACCTACCAACACCCTAGGCTAATTTTTATATTTACAAAAATTTGTAAAAAATATAACAAAATTTAATTTTACCCTTCCAATTACCCCATCTTACCCTACTGTATATTAGTCAAGTGTGCCCTTGCATTTTACTTGTATATTCATCTAAAAAGAATTGGAATAAATATCTTAATAATTTTCTAAGAAACCCCGCCTCCTTTCTTGTGGAACAGACTGTAGGTGCAGTTGTTCTTGAAACTAATTTTTAAGAAAGTATGTATGCAACATTTGCCTAATTTCCCAATAGTTCATACATACATAATTATTTTGCGTAGTAGTGTTATGTAACTATTGTATGTAGTTTTCAAGAAATGAAATGAGGACCACTAACCCCACTTTTTAGTGTAAATACAGGTAATATTATCACATATTTCACAAAATTAGTTTCGATTTCAATATATCTTCTCAAACCTATCTTTCACTAACAAACATGTCCTTACAAAATCTTTGCATAAAACTTATTCTAGAACGTTTCGGCTAGATCTAAATATGCATATCTTTTCACTTCGACAACTCGTACCAGAAACATTATTTTGGAAAATAATTGAACAAAAACGAGAGGTGTTTTGACCAAAAATTTTACAATCCTTGCCGGATCCAGACCTAGTAGACACACGCGAAAAATTCAATAGAAGGAATTCTTCAATTGTTTGTACTAACTATAATTTCCTTGCACCAACAAAATTTAATGAGTTTCTCTATATTTTGACCAAAAATTAATGGGAGGAGCAATATGATGAAATAGAATTATGCATACAGTTTTTTTATATAAAAATTTCAAGTTGTGTAGACTGCTGTTTTGAATGTATCTTCAAATATCATGTACATGGAAAACGTGTTATCTATCATAAAAAAATAACTTCCTTTGGCATTTATAATTACGTTCAACATAGGTTAAACTGGTGTGGTATGTGTTTAAAAGGTCCGTTGTTTAGCGTTTTAACTTACAGGCGCTGTTGTGAGCATGAACATCGGACATTAGAAATGTTAGAACATATGCAATGATTTTTAAGAATGTGACTTATCCTCGTCCCAGTTCCCTTGCAGAATTTTACTTTACTGTGTATATAACCCAACAAGAATTGATATTTTTGTTGATACAACGATTTTGAGTAAACGTAGACATTTTCAAATCGAAGTCCGTTTTGTTCAATTAAAAGACTAATCATTACGTTCGTTTTACCACAGTTAGAAGGTCCGCAAATAATACAACGCACACTGTTAGGTAGTAACAATCCATGTCTACGCATACAGTCACCTATCGTAACGCAGTCCAAATTTCTAATAGGTAACGTATTGCGCTGCTTGATGACACGCATTCTGAAGTTTTACTAATATATAAGTGGAACGCTTCAAGTTTTTATAGCATTTTCCCGATGTTAGTGATGAAAGAAGGTAGTGGTTTTGTTAACACTGTAATGAATAAGTTACCAGTGGAACTACATTTGCCTGGCTACCAATACTGTGGACCTGGCACAAAACTACAAGAACGATTACGTCGTGGTGATCCTGGGGTAAATCCCCTTGATAAAGCGTGTAAGGAACACGATATTGCGTACTCCCAAAGTCAAGATTTAAAACATCGACACGAAGCTGATCGTATCCTACAAGAACGAGCGTGGAGCCGAGTTAAGTAAAAGGACGCCAGTTTTGGAGAAAAAGCGGCTGCGTGGACTGTAACAAACACGATGAAAGCTAAAAGAAAGTTGGGAATGGGAATGAAGCGGATACCATTCAAAAAGTATATTTTTCGTAGAGCCAAGAATGCTCTTAAACATCGTCAGATTAGTGATTTGAAAAAAGGTGCTCAGTTATCTCTAGATGCAGCTAAGGTTGCAGTTAAAAATGCAGGTGGAAAAAGAAATATACGTATACCTCGAATAATACCTATACTAAAAACAGGAGACTTTCTGCCGTTTCTTATTCCGTTATTCGCAGGATTAGTGCTGCATTGGGTGGTTTAGCTGGTGGTGCTGCTGGAATAGCACAGGCAGCTAATAAAGCAAAAGCTGCCCAAAAGAATTTAGACGAAGCTCAGAGACATAATAAAACAATGGAAGCAATTGCTTTAGGAAAAAAAGGTGATGGTTTATATTTACGACCGTATCGTAAAGGTATGGGCTTGTTTCTAGGTCCAAAAAACCACTAAGTCGACTGCCACTTGAAGCCCTGACGAATATCGATATTATGAAATTTGGGGAGAAATACCTCCCTAATTTTCATGGTGTTTTCATGAGGGATGCATTACCAAAATCACCTAAGCACAACGAGTGCGCAGTTGTTAATTTAGACTGTAGAACAGGACCTGGTACGCACTGGGTAGCGTACACTAAACAAGGATTTATTGTCGATTATTTTGATTCGTTCGGTAACTTGAAACCTCCAACTGAACTTATTCAATATTTCAAAAACTGCCGTATACAGTACAATCATGACCACTACCAGAACTACGATGACATTAATTGTGGACATTTACATTGAGAAAAATGAGTTAAATAAGGCCTTTGCTTAAAGTGCACTGGGTTCTCCTAATGAAATTTTTATTAACAGTAGCTAAGAGTTATATATTCATAATAAAGTTCCCGATTAAGCATTAGTAAGATGATAATGCTAAAACTTGTTTTTTGTCATAATTGCGAGCTTACTTGCTATTAATGATTGAATTTGTAAGGACTAGCATATTGTGTTTATTTATTAGCTATAATTAAGTTCTTTATTAGTCCTAAGTAAAAAGCTGTTTTAAAACAAGCGCGTCGTTCCGTAAATAAAATGTTTATTGTTCTTCAGTTGCCAGCTTGTTTAAAGTAAGTGAGCTGGTAAATTACCGCTCTATAGGAAGCGGGCACGCCGACGCCATTCTTATTTGTGACTTGCTGGATGATGCGTTGTGCTACGTAGTCCGTATTGCAATTTAGGAATAATGGTGTTTAAATATCACTCAGAGTTATTAGAGTGGGGCTTGGCAGATTATATTGCTGCATTTGAAGGTAAGTAATATATATTTAAGTACTTGATAAATAGTTATGGGTTTGTAAATGCTATGTGGTCTACTTAGGGTAAATTTAAGAATACTGGTTGCAGTGCGATTTTCACGATTTTTGTTTTATAGATGGGTACTACATTATAGTATATAGAAACCAAAAAACGAAAACAAAAGTTTGTGGAAACGTTTAGCGACCGAATTACATATTTATAACATTTTTTTTTTATTTATAACACTTAAATGTAAATATGCATCGTCATTATTTGCGCCCATTACCGTGCATGCGTGTATGTACATATTAACATGTTAACAATTTCGCGTAAAAAAATATGATACCGAACAAACTTTTGATGACTCTTTATTTAAGAAAATAAAACATTTTTAAGTACATTAAAACCTTTATTTTTTCCTTGCAAGCATCATTTAAATATTAGACAAAGATATCAGATCTTTATATAATTTATTCAATTCATACGCAATCACAGTATTCAGAGCTAATGTCGCTTGACAGCTTATTTTACACACATTTTTTGACCTATTATTTAATTAATCCCATATTGATATTCATGTGTACATATACGTTTAAATATTACACTATGGCCAATACTTAAAGCAATACTTTTATTAGAGATTTCAATTATTATAAACTATATTTTACAATTTTAAAATAATTTTTATACACTATATAAATTCATATAAAATTTTAACTTGATCTTAACTTCGTAATTCCTATCATCTTCTCTGAGGTTCCAATAAATACACCTCTGAGTAACTGTCCAATAGGCTCAAACTTGCCGTCGTTAAAGCAGTGCTACGCGCTATATTATATTTTAAACATGGAATATCCGAAAAGACTTAGCTGCACATTGGAGTTTGTACAGCGTTACATAATGAAAACCCATCCGGATGCTGGGACAAAGAGTACATTAGAGTATATTTCGCAAGTTCAAAGATGAAAGTAATTACTCTTATGAAAGCATTAGCACTCATCAATGAAAACTAGAATTAAATTGATGGACACGAGATATGTTATTAATGCCATCAAAACATTACATTTCTTCTATTTTAACTTATCACGCACGTCGTTGTCTAATCAAATGTGATCGAAATAAATTTTTGTACCATTAACTGCATATCAAACAACATGACATAAGTTTGTTTAACGTATTTGTATGTTGCATACGTTATATTATATTTACTTGAATATAAACATTTTTTTTATTACGAAAAAATCTTTTATTATATCTTTTGTTAATTATTAGTTTTAGTAAAATTGTAAAAGAAAAGGTCTAAATACCTCAAAATCCTTTGATAAATCATGACGACCGGTTTCGAGCTGACGTTTAGCTCAAAGTTAATATCAGTTCAGAATTAGTCAAATAATAAATAAGCTGACATTAACTCCTGACCTAAAGATGAGCTAAACATCAGCTCGAAACCGGTCATCTTTTATTAGAGTTTTATGAGATTTGGACCTTTTCTTTTACAACCTTATTCTGAATTACTCACATTGAGTTAACATCGACTGTTTGGCAGTTTTCTGGTTCCTGCGATTACTTGCACATAGGCTAAGCGTGATAAAATTGACAAAGGGTCACGTGCGCAGAAATAAACTATATTATACTAGCTTGTACAGCTGTATACTAAGTACCTACAAATAGAATCTACGTCGCCTTCTTACTACACTTTCATTCATTTGATTGAAGTATATATGTAGCAAACCTGAATATTACCCTTACCAGGTCTAACTCGCTCATCATAGTACTTGGAATTTACAACACATTTGTTACAACAGACAACTATCTCTCCAATGATCTCGTTGTACCCATAAAAGATCGCTGGTATCAATCATCTCATGACTAATTCTTATTTTAGTTGTGGATTACATTTTGGGTTGGAACCGTGTCGAATTTGCACTAATTTGTCATGTCTCGCTCATAACTGCACAGAACATTCTGTAGATTGCTGGATATTCTTGTACATGTTGCTGACATACATATAGTAGTCTACAGAGAACCCTATGGAACTGCGCGAATCGTTGGTAAAATCATGCATATTTGACACGGCTCATGTCCAAAAATCTATCCACATCAAGCAACGGACGCGGAAATGTATGTACAACAGCGCTGTCATGTATGTTTAATACCAGGTAGAGTGTTCTTTTGTAACGAGATTCGCATCATTCACATGTGGTTTTAATTAGCGGTAGTTCAATATGAATTCTTAAATGATAAATTCAATGAAATTTATAAATTCGGCCAATATTCTGTTATTACAAATCCAAATTCCCTATCAAATCGACATGTACTCAGTTTGGTTTCTTTTCAGGTTAGTGGTCCACTACAAAGAAGTTGTTTTTCATGCTTTTGTCAACAGATACTCAATAAATAAACAGTTTTCTTAAAATGCTGTTTTTTAATCTAATACCTTGCGTTTAACTTTTACGTTCGTATATTAATTTATATCAATTTTTTTTATCATCAAATACCAAAAAAAATGCAAACCTATCTCGAAATCTAAAAATTATATTTTGTGTACTGTTTCTGACTCTTGAGTTAGAAATAACCTTTTTCCGAAAGCACAAATCAGTAGTAGATTTGCAACAATAACAGCTCTTACATACTTTTCCTACTCCGAAAAAAAGTAACTTTTCTAATGACATTTCAGTTATAACTGAAATTTCCCAGTGAATATTCCGAGTATATCAGGAAACACCTGGAAATTTCCAGTGCCGAGGGAATTATACAAAGGAGCTTTCCGTGCTAAATAGAAAAATCCTACAGAAAATTACATGAGAGTAGGAAGTTTACTTGCGCCAGTAAAATTCATGCACGGTTTTAGGGTGACAAAATTGCACCAAAACGGTACAGCAATTGTACCAATTTTTTTTTAGTGTGTATAATAGAAGTGGCATCTGATGTCGTGGAAAACGAAAACAATACCCAAACGTCAAAGGAAATATATAGTACCTCACATACAGGCGATATACCTGGTAGAACATCAAAAAAGCTAACCAAAAAGAGAAAAATCGACGATTTTGAAGCAAGAATTTTGCAAGAACTACAAAATCAACCTGAGGAAAATCGCCACATGTCTTTCTTTAAATCAATACTTACTTCCATTAAAGATTTTAATGATGACCAAACCATGTACTTACAAGTGGGCGTTTTATCTTTAATTAAAAACATAAAAAGATCACCATAACCCCTCATTCAACCCCATTCCACCTCATCTTACAAACCAATCGCTAATTCCTTCTCATCCAAATTACTACGGATATACAGTGAGGTCGTAAATGGTCCCCCCCGATAACTTTTGAATGGTATGAGATAGAGCAATGAAACAAAAACCAAGTGAAATTAGAGATAATTTGTGATTTTTTGCCTATAGAGATACGCACATGGCTTCTGATGTGAAATAGAGGGCGTAGCTATCTTTAAAATTTTAAATAGGAAGTAATTCATTTAGAAGCTCATTTGGAAGATATTTCTATTACTTTTATGGCAATGCAAACAGTTTTACGATTTTCGAAATTTTTACCAACTTATCCAAGATTA
Organism: Protaetia brevitarsis; assembly: GCA_004143645.1. NCBI lineage: Eukaryota > Metazoa > Arthropoda > Insecta > Coleoptera > Scarabaeidae > Protaetia > Protaetia brevitarsis. Next base: position 228,747 of record RXPK01000104.1, read on the forward strand.
ATAATTGGAGTACTTACGTTACTTTTTCTATAGCCCTCGTATAAATATTGTGGTTTTATGTGACTTAGGAAGCGATTGCTGTAAAATATGACATATTTTACAATATGACGTTTTTGCAAAATTTAGCAAAAGTGTCTTATCTGTCAGTGTATGTGTCATGTGAGTGGGTATCTATGTTACAGATTACTGTAATTACAGGTTTCTGTACAGTATATCCAAAAAGCGAATACGAGGGCTATCGAAAAAGTAACGTAAGTACTCCAATTATTAATCTTGAATAAGTTGGTAAAAATTTCGAAAATCGTAAAACTGTTTGCATTACCATAAAAGTAATAGAAATATCTTCCAAATGAGCTTCTAAATGAAATTACTTCCTATTTAAAATTTTAAAGATAGCTACGCCCTCTATTTTACATCAGAAGCCATGTGCGTATCTCTATAGGCAAAAAAATCACAAATTATCTCTAATTTCACTTGGTTTTGTTTTATTGCTCTATCTCATACCATTCAAAAGTTATCAGGGGGGGGGACCATTTACGACCTCACTGTATATAAAACGTGTAGGGGAGGGTGGGGCAAGATGGGGCCACGAGGCATGATGGGGACATCGTCTTATCTACAAAACGGCAATAAGCATCTGTCAAATAATAGCAGTCCTAATATTGACAAGTGCTGTTTTATGTTTGTTGTAATGTAGGAAACTTTACTAGTCATAATAACAAAGTTATTGCTGTTTGTGCGTGCAATTTCCAGAATTTCGTTATTATTTTGATGGTGAGTTCAACGGCCAGTGTCGGAAGAATAAGTAAATTATTTACAACTACACTTTCTTGTACTTATTAATTGACATGTATTGCATGTATTTTCTATAGTGTGTTATTTGTTTATTTCAAATATTTAATGTTATTATAACATAACCAGAAAATGTCCCAAAGGGGCAAGATGGGGCTATTGGTATGGGGCAACATGGGGACATCATTACCTCACTCTTCAGCCTGGTCCATTATGCCTGGATATGCCATTATGCTTTCTCGAAGACATAATGCCTATTTCTCATGTTAGGAATAAAGTACAGGTTCAATCAAAGCGTAACAAGGGAAAGACAACAATCCTTACAAGCACTACGTATAAAAATCTGCTACAAGAAAATAGAAATCTGGAGAATCCCTAAGGCAACTCGAAGTGCTGAGGGAGAGTTAAAGGGAAAAAAATGAGAAAGAAGAAAACAGAAGAGATCAAGAAGCCGAATTTTGTATGGAAAGCAAAGAGATAGATTTTTAGAAAACGTCAAGGAAATAATTAAGTTCTTCTGTTGAGGAAGATGACGCTCAATGTTAGTATTGTAAGGGGAAGTATTGATACAATGCCATGGATGCCGAGGTTGGGTACATGGAGGCTGTGCGAATAACGTGTATGAGTTCGTCTTCTATTGTCTCAATTGTGAAGATTAAGTTTAATATTCTTATCGTTATTGTATTTTTTTTATTTTAAGTAGTTCCGCTCTAAAGAGTTTAAGCTTTGTTCCTGTATGTTTTTAAGAATCTATTTTTTTTACCTATTACCTAGATTTATGGTACGACCCATTCTTAACTGGAACTCCATCTTGCCCCCATGGTGGGGCAAGATGGTGTATTTACACATTTATTTTCAAAATTTTCTCACAACATCAAGAGTACCCATCGAAAAATTGTAAATTCATCCATCAGCAGATAAATGTTTAAAGATTACAACAAGCGTACTTAGAACCTTGTATATCAATTTGCAATCCTGATGCAGTGTTCTAAAGCTTAATGTTCCCATCTTGCCCCACCTTCCCCTACTTACTTTTAGAGTTCGAAATAATACACTTCAAAAAAAAATTTCACACTTTTATACTTCTCTTCACACACATGAGTCTGTCGTGTCCGCTAGCGATGTTAACTACTTGGTGACTCACCATGAACTGAAGGCCAACGTCGCCCTTTGTTGTCTGAGTCATCCCCCAAGTACATTTTTTTAGACGAAGGTTCGAACCCGAAATATTGAATAACCGTTGAGATCTATCAATTTCTAAAAACGGCCGGACACCACCGACCCATGTGTGTTTACGGGGGGTTAAGATTGATATTTCACCATTATCCCTGAAGAGAAATGTCTATGAAAACCGGAATTTCTGAAAAAAGAAAACGTTTTCTTAACTATATAACGGCACACGAAATTAGCAAAAAGAAGAATCAGTCAAATGGGTGCATTATATATAGGCAGGAATATATAGGCGAAGAAGGATTTAGAATTTATGAATCATGTAAATTAGTTGAAACGACTGAGCTCAAATTGGGAGATTTGCTCAAAATATTTGAAGAACACTTTAAACCGAAATCCAATGTTCCTTTCGAACGGTTTAAATTATTTACCAGGAAACAAGAACCGGCTGAAAGTGTTGATGCCTTCATCACCAGTATTGAAGCGGTAATCAAGCTTCAAGGTGTGAATTAAAGGAACTAGAAGATAGTATTAATTAACCATTATCACCTGTGACGTTACGAGCAATAAATTAACGCATACACACCTGAAAACTGGAAAATGATGAAACAAGTCTTGACGATGATATAAGAATATCTGAAAGCATTGACAAATCCTTCGAACAGACCCAAAATATAAAGGATCCCCATACAGAAGATGAAGGTTCAGTAAATATGGTAAGGAAAGCAAATACGATGCGTAGACCGAGTGAAAATTAGGCCAGATGCAGACAAAAAAGTGGCAACAATTGTGGCAGATGTGGAAGTCATGCGAGGAACAAGTGCCCAGCAATCAATCGGGAATGTCTGAAGTCTATGTGTATGCAAAGTAGACTCTGGAGCAATGGTTCTTTCAATACTTTTAATAGATTAAATTTAGGATTAGAGCTTGCAAATACATCTGTTAAGTTGCATAATGCATCAATGGAAGTAATTCCAGTAATAGGTAAATGTTACTTAGATTGTTTAATAAAAAATGAATCTTGTAACCTAGACTTTTATTAATAACTAGATGCTGCGCATCTAGGAGTAAGGAGGAAGGTGGTACTTGACGAGGTGGTTTTTTGAAGTCGGTCCATTCACTTGAAAAATCATAATGTGCAGTACTTTAAGTAGTTTACTTTTGTTCTTACTTTTGGAACACCCTGTATAGTTGAAATATTTTTCCCATTCCCTTTCCCATTCCTCTTTCCATTCCCTTCCCATTCCCATTCCTTTCCCATTCCCTTCCCATTCCCTTCATTCCATTCCCTTTCCATTCTTCCCATTCCTTTCCCATTCCCTTTCCCATTCTTTCCATTCCCTTCTTCCTTTCCATTCCATTCCATTCCTTTCCCATTCCTTCCCATTCCCTTTCCATTCCTTCCATTCCTTTCCCATTCCTTTCCATTCCCTTCCCATTCCCTTTCCCATTCCCTTCCCATTCCCTTTCCCATTCTTCCCATTCCCTTTCCCATTCCTTTCCCATTCCCTTCCCATTCCCTTCCATTCCCTTTCCCATTCCTTTCCCATTCCTTTCCCATTCCCTTTCCATTCCTTTCCCATTCCCTTTCCCATTCCCTTTCCATTCCCTTTCCCATTCCCTTTCCATTCCCTTCCCATTCCTTTCCATTCCCTTTCCCATTCCCTTTCCATTCCCTTCCCATTCCCTTTCCATTCCCTTCCCATTCCCTTCCCTTTCCCTTCCCTTTCCATTCCCTTTCCATTCCTCCCATTCCCTTTCCATTCCTTTCCCATTCCCTCCATTCCTTTCCCATTCCCTTTCCCATTCCCTTTCCCATTCCCTTTCCATCCCTTTCCTTCCCTTTCCATTCCCTTTCCCATTCCCTTTCCATTCCCTTTCCATTCCCTTTCCCATTCCTTTCCATTCCCTTTCCATTCCCTTCCCTTCCCTTCCCTTCCTTTCCCTTCCCATTTCCCTTTCCATTCCCTTTCCCATTCCCTTTCCCATTCCTTTCCATTCCCTTTCCATTCCCTTTCCCATTCCCTTCCATTCCTTTCCATTCCCTTTCCATTCCTTTCCATTCCCTTTCCCATTCCTTTCCCATTCCTTTTCCCATTCCTTTCCCATTCCTTTCCATTCCCTTTCCCATTCCTTTCCCATTCCCTTTCCCATTCCTTTCCCATTCCTTTCCCATTCCCTTTCCCATTCCCTCCTAAGTTACAGCTTTAAAAAAATAGTTGGCGATTTCCCTATATTTCAATTTTCTTCCCACTCTATTCGCCATTTTATTTTCCAAAAATATTATCAGCATCAATGCAACGATCCAAACACCCACAAATGTCTGTTGCAAAATGTCATTTTTTAATAATATTCCTCCATTTTAGTCGCGCTATCAATGTATTGATTCTATATTCGCAAATAGTGCCCAAAAAATTGCATAAGTCTCAAGCTTCAAAAAAAAATTGCGTTTTCTTTTATATTTCAAAAGTCTCTGCCCCATATTGCGTCCGCCATTTTATTTTGCCAAACTAATATCAGAATCAATTTAGCGACCAAAAACGCTTGCATACGAATGTCTGTTGCAAAATGTCTCCTACATTCAAATTTTCTCTTCAATATTGAATCCTCCATTTTATTTTCTAAAACTCTTGTAAGAACCGAATTCAGCAACTACAAAGGTTTTGAACACAATATCTGTTGCAAAATGCCATTTTTTTAATACTCTTCTTCCTTTTAATCGCGCCATCTTGTTTTTGATTCTATATTCGCAAATAGTGACCCAAAAATCGGTAAAAATCCCCGATATTATGTCTGCTATTTATTTTCTACGTAAATTTAAAAATGGAATATTATAAGAAAGTCTTTTTCCTAAAATCAAAATAGAACTGTAATCAAAGACCAGTTTCGGTTGGACAGTCTATATAGTCAAAAATATTTTTAAGTTATGCCCACATCGAATTCCAATAATTCGAAGTTTTAAAATTGAATTTCCGCGTTATTGTGACAATATTTTATAACATTTTCGACTTCCGCATTTTATGCACTAATTTATGTTTTATTTTATATACACTATTAATAAAAGCGATAGATACATTACATTCTCACGCGTAGTGTAATAAATCGAAACGCTGTAGATTTCATGCATTCAAAATAGATATAATATGTGCTATGCGAAATTAATAGGCATTTGACGAATAAATAAAAGCAAATATTCCGTGTGTTGCTTCGCTTAACATAAAATATGTTTAATTTCATTATATAAACGAATATTAATCCATTGAGCCAATATGTGTGTTTTGGTTTTTTATTTTATTTACTGAACTGTTACTTGCTTTGACTCCTTTAAATATTCATTTCATAATAATTTTGCGAATTGACAATTCATTATGAATGCTCTACCTCTTCGCTGCGCGCGCAGTTAAACACTTTCATTCGTATCGCACCGACTCTTCGGTTATCTTATATTTTACGCGTTTGTGCAACGGAAATTCCACTTACGTTTATCACGTCAGATACGTTAAATTTGTTTGTCGTACACTTTTCTAAAATCAGCCTAGCTGGGACATCTATAGTACGCCAGCGGAACTATCTTTGCCCGTATATATATATATTGTTTATATTACAAAATAATTAAACTAAATACTTTTTGTAATATAATTAGTTTCCAAAACAATTCACACTATACTTAATAGATGTTTTCTTGTTCGTATTTTCAATATTATTTATTAAGAAGTTTTGAATACAAAAATCTGATCTACATATTTTACACAAAATTCTAAAAACTGTAATTCGATTGTGTCGTCATAAAAAGCAATGAAAATAAAACATTAAGAAAGAATAACTATTTAAGGTAGGTAAAAATTTGAAAGTGTATGTTTTTAACAGTGTGCTAATATAAATTGCAGTGGGCATTTATGTTTGATAAATTATTTTATAGATCTACATTAAATTTTTTTTATAAAACTTAAACCTTAAATACTCTTTGCAATCAAAGTAATGGCTTCAGTAAATTATTTCTTTCAAATAATATATACGAATACACTTGAAGTTTTTTATAACTACAAAAGGAAAGTATATTTGTATCCTGACAGTCGTAGCGACAACTAATCCCTTGTTGTTATGCGCCAAACGTACCGCGCAAGCCTTTCGGTCAGAGATAAACATTCGCAGAATTTACTTGGTTTCCGCCAAATATGTAGTATTAAAATTCTTAGAATCTGCACACGCGCAATCGCTGGTAGATTAAAGGAGATATGTGTCTTTCCTTGCGTTTCCCAATGGCTTATTTTCCCTATGTCGATAGGGATGTAGTGATAGTAGACCACGAATATGAGATTATCTTTACTTAGGGCTATTATAAATATTCTGCGTTTAAATAAAATGATCCACTCTCATAATAATAACTACAATTCCAATTGACGATTTTTATATTTATTATTATTATACTGACGCTCGCAAATAATGAATTTTTGGATATCATTAATACTGTCGCGAAACTCTAACCAATTTCATAATTTCCATTAAAATTAGGCAAAATAATTTGTGGCAATTTTATGTTATTAATACACTAACTTCTGATACATGAATAGATTCAGCATTGTTAGCACCTTGCGTCAACGGTTTTCTTCATACGAATTTACTTTAATTTTAGCGTTGGTCAGTAATTTAAAAATTATTCTCAAATTGTTCGCGTTCTGTAACTTGTAATTCGCTATCGCTGTGCAATACTTCGAATTCGCGCTGTATTTCGTCAAATTGTTGTGATAAATTTTCAAATCGAGAAAGACGTATTTTCAGTTCTGTTACTACGGAATTTTTGTCTGTTTGCGTAATTTTATTAGAAAAATCCGTTAAATACTTTTCAAACAATGTTATTTGCGCTTTCATAGCACCACGCTTTTTTATTAATGTTTCTATCGACATTGTACGTTTTTAAATGTGTATATATCAATTCTGAAAGGAAAAAAGGACTTACATGTAACGTTAATGGAAGTCACCACGTGTTTTTGTCAAGATGGCGATGTGTGGTATTCGTTCTACCGTGTGGCGTGTGGATGTTTCTCGATGTTTTAATGCTTTCGATCTTCGTACTGATGGTTCTGATGTACTAACGTGCGAATCCGACTCGTTTGGACCAAAATGTTGTGTGTTTTATTGAAAGAAAATGATTGAAACTGATGTTTTAATAGCACTCAAATAAAACGATGTGTTCGTAATGACGTGTATTAGTGGACGTGTCTGGACGACTGAGAAACATAATACAACGTGCGTTTGGCATGCGCATAATACAAACAGTAAAAAAAATAACATAAATTCTAACAGTTTATATTTTAAAATGTTTCCGAATATAATATATTAAAATACAAATTATCACAAACTACCAATTAATGTAATTCAAATGCAGCTTGGCTTTGAAAAAGCCCGTTTTAAGTTGAAATTTATTTTATCTATCTTGTCGCCATCTAGTAGCGCTCGTGTTTATTCTACAATCGTAACGAAGTGTTTCGTGGTTTTCTATAAAATGAATCGCGAAAACACCTTAACGCTTTTAAAAATGTTCCGTAACCCGTCCGGATTTTCTAAACTTACCTTTCGCATTAACAAAACGACCCTACGGTCGAATCGATTTAATATAAAATATAATGATATATGTGGCGCCATCTATGCTCCTATGTGACGATTATTTGTACCGTCGTTATAATCTTGTAGTGAAAACACACACCACTATAAATCGACTCATTTTGAGAAAATATCGCGTTTCGACCTTATTTTAGGGTTCGAACCGTAAGAGAAACATGTAAGAACTGTTTTCCACGTCGAGCCACTTTCAAGTGCACCATAGCGTAGCAGCGATCGTACGAAATAGCCAACTTTGACGTTCCAAATCCATCGAAATCCGCTTCGATGACATTTCTCGGTCTGCAAGGGCGTTCGTTTCCCACCGCCTACTACGATCTAATTTTGTGCGAATTTTTCTCCTCTTTTCCTACTTTTAATTATTAATAACGATACGCCTATGCAGTGAACACCCGCTACCTTTCGCCCATCTATTATTTCCCTTTTAATCCATTTCCCCCTGCGCCCTATTCCCGCCGACTTTTTCACGCAAAATTTACACGCTATAGATAGGGCGACGCCTATGGTGTGCGACAGAGAGTAGAAAAGGACACACCTGTCGCCTTTTATTATTATTAATAATAAATACAAATACTCCTTCAATATTAGGCTTGAATTCCCGGATGTACTATTAAACATTATTAAAAAGATTGATTCAGTACGAAACAATGTTGACATTACAAAACACTAAGATGTATTTGAAGGCTTAGGATGTTTAAAAAATTAATATCACATAGAAATTGATAGAAGTGTTCAACGTTTGGAATGCATTTTACGAATCATCTTTACCTAACACCGGATAACTTAGATTAAACTCACTGCATCTCTGTCTAAAACATTCACGCCTTAATAGAAGGTGTCAGAAACCTTTTTTTTTAGTAAAAATAAAAAACTGGCTTGAAAAGTCTTACACTCTCATCCCATCCTACACATCTTTTGTTTAGATTGGGAAGAACAGCGTCAATGTTCACCGACAACACATTAAAAAAGAGGTGGTTGTCCTCAAGAGTCGTTCAAGGACTCCTGTGCGAAAGCCAAACGCTATAAAATCAAACAATTAAATGAAGAATATTCAGAACAGCTAATTACTTCGGCAGCAAAAAATACAAGGACCTGACACAAAACCAGGATGCTATTCTCAACACTCGTTCGTATAAACGTGTACACGTATGAAAACCTGCAATTCGCCTTCGAGTTGGTAACGTTGATTTTAGTTCATTTGATTTGCTTGTTGGTTCAAATGAAAGCTGTGGTGAGGACTGCTGACAGCTTCTGATTCAAATTATATTTTCTACGTGTTTTGGTGTTCTTCTAGTTTCTATATCAAAAAAAAATCTGCTTCGCTAAAATTTATAAACAAACCCCGAAATTTAGAGCAACATTTAGCCATCCACTCTGTAGATCTATGAAAAGGTTTGACTGATATTTTAAATTTCATGCCAGGAACTCGTAAAGATTGGAGCAAAAAGTCATACCAAAAGACAGGAGGAGGTGTGGAAGTCGAAGAAATCTTCTCTAATATTGAAGAGCAAATACTGGACATTATTAGCAAAAGTTAAATAGATTTTCACGTCACCGTTGAGGTGCTATTCTTAGAACGCGTTGACTTTTTTGTTTGGGAAGTCATCGCCAATAGCCCTACAAATCCCTCGTCTGGTTGGAAATTCAGTTAAGTTTTTGAAAATGTTGAAAACCTCTGAAAATTTTATTCCATTTCTGAAGTTCTTTATACGCAAGGACGCAGTATAATAAATATCGGTTGTATCATCAGCTTCAACCGCAATGAAGTGACAGTCACTATGATTAACTTTGTTTTCAATATGTTCTTTTGAACTTTCATGTAGTTTTGTGCTTCGACTGAAATTTTTTAGATCTTTATAACCGGGAAGGGTTGTCCAAGTGTTTTTAACGTCACTCAAAAGTAAACATGGCCAGCAAAATAAACTCTCTTTAAAAGCACTGCCACAAAGTCATTTGCACGTTTCGTACCATGATATTTTAAATGATTACCATTTGAAATCATATTAAGAGCCGGTTTGATTTTTGTTTGCATATTTAAAATTCGAAGTTTCTTTACTTCGACACGCCGTATTTTCGAGCAAAGACATAATAATATCGTGCATGGGGTTCATGATTTTCTATTGAACAGAAAATATGTTACCTTAGGTCTTAGCCGTTGTGTATGTCCACACTGAACACTCCCGTACACCGATCAAACGTAATATTACAGGTGAAAGATGTGGTATATAAACACAAACTAACACAGGTATTAAAATTGGCATGCGCATATAATTTAAATATTTAAGAAATCCGACGGATACCGAAAAGTTCCGATAAATAGAGAGGCAACGAATCAATAAGATTTATGTCTGACTTTAAACAAGTTCACATTTCACAGGGAAATTTGAACTGATGAAAATTATAAAATCAGGTCCATCACCTGCCTTAATTGGAATGATCATATTACCTAATGTAAAACAATTCTCTATAGGACGAGCATATGAGCAATTTTATTGTCCCTTTTTCTTGAACCACACACTTCATGAGTTAGAGTCTGAAGAGGATATATATTTAGAAACAGAAGATAACGCCTGGATGGAATTTTCTAAAAAGCTATGTGTAAACTCATTTGATTTATGGTTATGTCCCCCTTCTTCTACTTCAGGTAAACATGCAGATTGCACCAATGCAATAAATAGCAATTCAGTTAAAAGATTAGGAGAATCATGTAAAATCTCTAAGAGAATTAAAAAATATCTGGGAGAAACTATTCCTACAAGAGTGGGATTAATTCTATGTTCTACAAACCAAATAGTGAGTATATTCAACATAACATCAACAGGAGTGAAAAATCTCTTATGACATTGATCTTAAATACAGGTCTTTACTGGTTGAAGGAAAAAATGCTCACGAGGTTAAATACGGTACTGATGTTCATATAGTTAATGACTACTTACCTATTAATGTAACAGCAATTTAGGTGAATAAAGAAAATGTCACAATAAACGACATTGAACTAAGCCTTATAGAGATTATTGGCGACCCAACGTGTGGGGCGTAACTAATAATATTGCTACCAAAGCGAGGGCTTGTTTAAAAGAAACCTATGTTCTATTTACATACAATTTTTTAAAGATTTTTTCCGGTGAGGCGCTGCCTCAGTTGCCTCACCTGACCAGCCGCTACTGATTGAAGGACACCCAGAAGCTGAGGAGTCAATTGTAAAATTTAATTACGACATAGAAAACAATTTTCTGTCAAATGCTGTAATGACTAATTTAGATAAATTATTATGCATTTAGATATTTTCAGAAATGTTTTATATTTGTATTTAATTTAAAATCATCTAATACTCCGAGCATAATAATTTTAATTGATAATGCAGCTGGTTCGTTGGAGCTCTTTGTGCAGAGTAAGTAGTTCAACAACTGTAGTTGTTTTGGGTAAAAATATTGTAAAAATAAAGTTTTTAGAACCGATAGAGTAGAAGCCAAAATGTACTGGTGTTAAGAATCCACAAACAACATTTATTAGTGCAATAGCAGTCATAGCTGTCACTGCGGAGTGTTCTTCAGGCCAAGGCAGGTGTCTTGCATAAATTAGCAGCACAAATGGTGGTAGTGGATAAGCAGAAAGTAAATGCGTTAGTCGAATGTAGTCGACAATTTGTAAATTAGCATTGTGTTAAGTTTTACGTTCTCTTGAGATCATACTTTATGTATAATAAGTACAACATTTTTATTACATTAGTTTGAAATTTACGTGTGCATTAACAGATTTCTTGAAAATGTTGTTCGGGAATTACTGTTCTTTAGTTTCATTAAATTAAATGAACAGTTTCAACACTTTTTCTCTCTTTTTGGTACGCCAAAATGAATTGTTACTGATGCGGGACGAAATTTCCAAAATGTAGAACTTACACGTTATTTAGATATTTCGGGTGTGAACTACCACTTTGTTACACCTGATGTGCACAGGGGATATGGGCAGGTAGAAAGGTATATGAGGACGATCATGAATTTATTGCGCATTGAGGCTACTGTTCAGGCAGAATGGCCGAAGCACTTGTGGAAGATACAGTTGGTATTAAACACGAATGTTCAAAAGACAATTGGTATTATACGTCTTCAAGCGATGTTGAGTATTGATGCATCATCTCCTCTGATACAAACGGGGGTCCAGAATTTATCCGAAATATTCGACTTATTATATACCGTGCTAAGGTATGAAAGGCGCTTGACGAGAATTTGAATAAGGCAAACGTCAAACGGTGCGGTACTAAATAGGCGATATTGTACTGATGCATAGTGATTCAACCATGCATAAAAGTAAGCTAAATTACGAATTTATGGGACTATACGAGATTCCGAGTTTGGCTCTGGAAGGTCGCTATGAAATTTGACGTTCGGGGGAAAATGCCATCACTAAAGTTGCCAAGAAGCAATTGCGAATCTGACCTAGCGATTGGTCAGTAGCATTCGAGATGGAGGAGTTACTCGACTTTTTAGAAGCCGAGGAACAGGCCGAAATTGGTGTTTACAAGTAAGTGACAAGGCAGCCCGAAGCTTGGGGCCATGTTTGAAGTTGAGACCGCATACCACGTTTGTATGCTCACCAAACGGAATACTAATTAATCCCACGTTTGTATGCTTCAGTCACCCAACGGATGTTACTCCACACCATGTTTGTGCATTTTATCTTTCAGATGCCAAACGGGAAAAAGGGGCTAAAATGAGCTTATCGTTGCAACTCTCAGAAGATGTACGACAGGATAACAAGTATGATATTGCCACGAATCGGCCTTTAAGAGTGGGGATAGCGCTAAGCTATATAATTATTGCAATTATGGTAAGTAGGACTCTCTGTAAAGGAGACACTCCGCGAGGAGGTTCTCCTATAGGAGACTCCACGAGGTATTCCTCGTGGAGTCTCTCTTAATAAACAGCTGAAGTTTACTGGTCGTTTGGTTGATTCCTGTCCCTGTAACCCAAGGTAGGTGCAATTATTATATATATTATTACCTCTGAGCTACACCCCCGTCGCACGCCACCGTGACATTTGGTGGAGGCGCCCTTTCGATCTTGAGATTTATTATTTTGTTGATAATGGTACCTCTTTTCTAAATTTACTTTTAATCAGAATTTTTATTTATTTAAACAATTTGCTTGTTGAAATTTCTGTTAATTATTAACTTTATATATGATAAAAAAATATTTGATTTAGTTAATTTAAAATATTACGTTAATAATAAGTATATATCTTTTTTGTTTTTTTTTATTAATTTTTGCACTCACTCGTTACATGTGCATTTCGTCATTTTAGTATAATTTGTCCATAAATTAGTTGTTCATTCACTCATTATTTGCTTCTTATAAAAACATATGTTGTTCACATTAGACTATGTTATCCGCAATAATTTTTGTAGATAACATATTAATTGTTGTATAGGTAGTCAAAATATTGATAGTCAGCAAACTTCCCGTAGGTCGCAAATCGAGACCTACTTACCTATTTACGAAATCTGTTTACGTAGTTACAAATCGGTAATAATTAAAGAGGACACAGCAAAAAAGCTGACGTAAACAAACAAATACGTTCTCATTTTTTTTTCTAGTACAGCGATTTATAGTAAGAATGCACATCGGAAGTGCATGAAGGTCATGATCAGTATTTAATGTCCTTAACATACTATAGATTGCTGATATGTTTTTATATATAACAAATGTGGCAAGCGTAGACAAATTTACGTAAAGGATGTTGACTACAATATTATTACTGCATAAAAATTGGTATTCGAAATGTAAAAGGTGGAATTACTCCGAATCTAGTTTCATTGTTAAAAGTTTTACATTTAATACAGTTGCTTTTAAAATAACACATTTATTACTTCATAAAATTTATTATTTATATTGTATTTAAACATAACATTTAATATCTATATCATTTAACCATTTTTTTTTTTATAAAAAACTATTTATATTTGTCACATAACAATTTACTACAAAAAAATTGTACTTTAACTTTTCATCATGGGCAATTGCTTGTAAAAGAAATTTCTTGCTGTTTGTTACAAAAAGAAGTGAGTGTAATTAGTTATTAATTTTTAAGGAATATACAATTACAACCACAGGTAATATACATTTGCGTAGCAATGGTGCTTGTTTTTTTTAATTTTTTTTTCCGCGCTATTTATTTTGAACGAATTCAATAACGTATGTACCAAATTTGGTTTTGCTCCTTTTTGTATGCCTTTGGCTGTAAGTAGCGCTTTCCCCATACATAATTTAAGTGAACATTTATTAGTCATTACAATGTTTAAATAACTTAATTCAAAAAAGACATGGAGAAAAAGGATAGCTTTACAAATATGATGTATAAAAAAAAATAACCAATGTTTTATAATTCACTTATACCCAGAATAACACTATTTTTTTTTAATCGAAATTAAGCCTAGTAAAAAATAAAAGTAAGTCGAGGGAGAAAAAATTCGGATATGGAAATCCAAAGTTTTTATAGATATAGCATCACATTTTTTAAAGAATTATTATATTTACGTTTTAAGTTTGTTGGTTAAAGAAAATAGTAAAGTTAACCTTTCGGTATAAGGTGCGGATTTATGTTTACCCTTTAAGTCTGTAGAGGAGATTTTACGGCGCATTTCGGCAGCCACTATGTCCCTCTACCGATGGTTAAAAAAGCAGTAAGAGAAGTTAACCTTTCGGTATAAGGTGCGGATTTATGTTTACGCTTTAAGTCTGTAGAGGAGATTTTACGGCGCATTTCGGCAGCCACTATGTCCCTCTACCGATGGTTAAAAAAAGCAGTAAGAGAAGTTAACCTTTCGTTATAAGGTGCGGATTTATGTTTACGCTTTAAGTCTGTAGAGGAGATTTTACGGCGCATTTCGGCAGCCACTATGTCTCTCTACCGATAGTTTAAAAAAAAAAAGCAGTAAGGGAAGTTAACCTTTCGGTATAAGGTGTTTATAACGTACATTTAAGGCTACAGTTAACGAATGTCATTGTATTTTGATAGGAGGTAGCTCTCGTATTATAGTTAAGAGATATTGGGCTTATGTATACATTTGTATAGTAAAAAGAGGATTATGAAGACGCATTCCTGGCAGTCATTAAATAATCCCTTTTATTAATAGATGGCCCAGAACAGAATAAAAAAAAATGAAAATTAAACGCTAACGTAATTTTGATAATAAAGTAATAACTGCCGACTTACTTAGGCTTAATTATTTTGATTTGTTTTGTGTGTACCAGTCATATGTCAATTTAAGTTTTACTGTTTTGTATTATTTTATTATAATGTTCTTATAATCTATATACAATATACTGCTGAATTACTCTTTGTTCCATGTGCACCACCCTTATATTTATTTCTGGCGCAACGGCGAGCCGGTACCCGGGGAGGAGAACCTTAATGTTAGTACCTATAAGATTTGTTACTGGCAACCTCGAGGGGCAACATTGGAGAAAATAGAGACAAAAGAAGCGCATGGTGAGAATGGCAACCATCTAACGATGGATTAAGTAACCCAGGGAATCCACAAGTTTGGAGCACTGGACCCATGGCTGTTCGTGGCGGTATATACCGAAAATAGTATCCTACCGGCCCCAGAACAGAGAAGCTTAGCTCGTTAGTCATTCATCCACCAATACAAGAGGAGTAGTTGCAATTACGTACATACATTGCAACATCCATCAAGCTTCTACCGCCCAAATTACTTGAGGAAACCGGCTAATAGTAAACAAAGAGATGATTCTGCCTCCGTGGGAGCATGGAAGAATTCGCCAGAAAGACTCATATGGGTGGTGTTAGTTTAAGTATTTGAACTTTATTAATTAAGTGTATAATGATTGTATTTTGAATGTGTTTTGTTGTAAATAGGATTAAGTTAGTCTGAGGATAGTTAAGCATAGTTAAGGATACTAAAGTCCGATTCCTGGCTGCTATTCAAATTACTTTTTGTTTCAATTTTTAAATTTAGGCTGCTTTTTAAATCCTTTCGGTTTTCTGGAGGGGAGGGAGATGCCACGAATCGGCCTTTAAGAGTGGGGATAGCGCTAAGCTATATAATTATTGCAATTATGGTAAGTAGGACTCTCTGTAAAGGAGACACTCCGCGAGGAGGTTCTCCTATAGGAGACTCCACGAGGTATTCCTCGTGGAGTCTCTCTTAATAAACAGCTGAAGTTTACTGGTCGTTTGGTTGATTCCTGTCCCTGTAACCCAAGGTAGGTGCAATTATTATATATGTGTTACCTCTGAGCTACACCCCGTCACGCACCACGTGACAATATGTTACAGAAACTGACCACCAGAAACTTCGAGAGCGAAGTTCCTGTCTGGAAGACGGTGTTATGATTTATTATTTTTTTGGGTGTTGCGTCACTGTCGATCGTTCAGAGCGAACAAACCTCAGGGAATTACGCGAGAGCCGCCGCCTGTCAGCGGGTACTACGAGAGATGCAACGGCAGTCTGGGAAGTACCGCTGCCTGGGTTACAGTGCCACTGCGCTATTTCAGTTGTTGTTGTTTATGCATATTCGTTATTTTATAAAACATTTCTTTGAATAAAAACAACTCTATCATTACAATATCACCACTCCAACAGTTAAAGTTTCAAAACTACATACTACTGCTACAAACTGTCAACACATATAATGCACTAACAGCTATTTGAGTTGTAGCCTATACATCCGATCACACCCGGCACACTATACTTTCTGAAAAAACCTCGAACATCAAAACAATTGCTGGTTAATTGAATATGCAACCATATTCAATTAACCGTTGATGCTAACTCAGCTATCTCAATCTTTTTTCGTTTAATTCCTTAAAATTTGCAGGGAAATTTTACCGCGCGATTAAAAATTGCTGGCATATTCAAAGCGATCTCTGACATACAACGAGATGCTGGAGGCTAACATATATGTAGCAGATTGTAACATGTAACGCCACCAACATCTAAAATATCTATCAATTTAACAATTCACTATTCAACAAGTTAAGGTTGGACTTATGTCAGCACTTTTCGCATGCTGTTTTAAGAGGAGCCCTATCCACCTAGTCCACCAGCAAATTAAAAACTTCCCTTGAGAGACGAAACAGCTTTCTAAATTACTCATTTGTCAAATGCCCTCTTTATTCAGCATGTTGAATTACTGCTACATTTTCTTGTTGACCACCATTAATATACATAAATTAATTTTACAATATGTAATTTACAAAGTTATTAATTAAAACTTAGAGTTTTATGTATAATTAGTTTATTTTAAATATATATATATAATCACATGCCTCTTTTACCTTTCGGTGTAGAGGTAATTTTAAATTTTAAATAATTTTAAATTTTAAATATAGCAACCTTGAAATTCAAGTATAAATTTAGTTATAACTAAAATATACTAGAAATTGTATATATATTACTAAAATTTATTCTTCAATTTTATATAAAAGTTTAACTAAAAGAAATTATAGTAAATTTACTTATTAATTATATGATATATTATTATAAAGGGTTTTACAATAAGAGGTTTCATTTTAAATAGCCCGCTATCTGGGCAGCTGTCACTTTTGAAGCTGTCTTCTTTTGACATTTGACAAGTAAAAACTACGCCATTACTAAAAATGGAACGATACACGCTTCAACAACGCATTGAAATTGTTAAAATTCACTACAGAAATGGTGAAAATTTTGCAGTCACAGTTCGCAAAACTAAAGCACTTTTGGGTCGTCGTGAAGCACCTACTCGGCCAGCAATAGTGAAACTGGTTAAAAAATTTGAGCTGTTGGGACAACTTAGTGATGTGAAGAATCGAAACCGTGTGCGTCGATCAAGAACAATTGAGAATATTGCAGCTGTAGGCCATAGTGTTGACGAAAACCCAGGTTTGTCGATCTTTGGAATTAGGCCATTCCACAAACGACATTACACCGTATTTTGCATAAAGACTTAGGTTTTAAGGCTTTTAAAGTTCAGTTAACACAAGAACTCAAGCCGGTCGATCACCAGCAACGTCGTATCTTCGCTGATTGGGTCATTGAAATGCATCAAAATGATCCGGATTTTCATCGAAAATCATCTTCAGTGATGAGGCCCATTTTCATCTCGAGGCTACGTGAATAAGCAGAATTGCCGCGATTGGGGCTCGGAAAATCCAAGGATGCTTGTTGAGAAGCTCTCCATCCTCAACGTGTCACTGTTTGGTGCGGTTTTGGGCTGGCGTGTGATTGGACCTTACTTATTCGAAAATGAGGCTGGTGCAACTGTTACGGTGAATGGATTGCGCTATCGAGCTATGATTAATGATTTTTTATGGCCGGAATTGGAAGATATTGATGTGGACGACGTTTATTTTCAACAAGACGGCGCTACGTGCCACACAAGCAACGAAACAATCGCAATTTTGCAAGAAAAGTTTCCTGGCCGTGTTATTTCACGAAGAGGTGATCACAATTGGCCCCCGAGATCTTGTGACTTAACACCTTTAGACTTTTTTCTTTGGGGCCATGTGAAAGATAAGGTCTATGCCAATGCTTCACAATGGATTCAAGACCTTAAAGATGGAATTCGTGAAGTTATCGAGGACATACAGCCGCAAATGTGCGAATTGGTCATGGAAAATTTCATGAAAAGGATATGGTGCTGCAACCGTAGCCGTGGCGGCCATTTGGCTGACATCGTTTTCCATCTTTAATGGCATACCTTTCTCTTTACAACGAAATAAATATTTATTGATTTCTCTTAAAATATACTCGTTTATTTTAAATATCAAAATGAAACCTCTTATTGGAAAACCCTTTATATTACAATATTTATAGTTTTATTTTAAATATAATCTAATTTAATATATATAAATGTTTATATTATCTATACGATTATTCAGCTGCCTCCATTTTTTCCAAAAGTTTTCGAACACTTTTAACTATATGCATTGTAACGACGTTTTGTGTGTTCTTTTATTGTTCCTTTGATTGGTTTAACAAAGTATTTTAAAGGTAAAGGTATAGTTAATAACAACTCCTTAGAAATTGTATTAGATACAGGATCATGTCTAAATTTAATAGATAGAAATTATATAAAAAAAATTTCTAAATTACAAATCCCTGTAACATTAACCACAGTAGGAAAAAATACAGTAAGTACCTTAGGTAAAACAATAGCTAAGATAGAAATAGCAAAGAATATTTTTGACGTTGAATTAATAGTTATAGAAATGCTACCCGTTCCGGTAATTTTAAGCTATAATTTTATTAAAACCCAACGCCTAATTTTGGATTTTCAGTTAGACAAAATTACATTTCTACAAGTAACTCAAGTCAGTATTAAGTTTCCGCGAATTTATGAATTCCTATAGATTTAAACCAAATAAAAAGTCCGATAATATCAAGACGTGTGTCAAATATTTTCGGAATAAAGGACGCTTGTTTAGCACATTGTGTTTCGGCGGACATGAAATGGGTGCCGGATTGCACAACAGTTTAAAAAGAAATTTGGTGGTACGAACAGTTATTGGGACAAAATAAAAAAGTGGAGAGGTAGCGATCTTAGATGCACGAGATAATTATATTTACTATTTAATAACTAAAAAACGGTTCTTCACAAAACCCTTGCTAGAGGATCTATTTAAGGCATTAGTTCAGGTCAAAGAGCATATGATCGCTCATAAAAATACCTTTGGCGGTGCCAAAGTTGGCGGTGCGGAATGGGGTCTTTCCCGTTTCGAGCGTCCCCTTTCAGCGTCGAAAATTTTTACCTGAAATAGTCCGTTTCGGCGTCCAAATTAATATCTTTTCTTAATCCCATTTCGTGCGTAAAGTCGTTAAGGATTAAAAATCTAAATTTTGGATTACCGCCTAAAGGTTTCGATAATTGTTTTATTACGGTGTGTTTACTTATTTTAAGTACGATATGTTTACACAGGGATTATAAATCGTTGAATTTATAACCATAATTGTTGAATCGTTAAGGATTAAGAACTAATTTAGTTGCGGATTTCTTTCAACCAATCGGACTACGTCTGAATAATATATAATATTGCATTACTTCTAAAATAAATTAGTTCTGCCGAATTCTTAGTAAGTACAATTAGGTTCTTCAAAGCTTTCGTGGATTTTTGTGATGGAAGTGATAGAATCAAAACGTGGAAAACCAGTCATCCTGTATTCTGACACAAGTTCAACTTGAAAGCAAAAACAAGAACTTAACTCTTCGAAGGATTTGCATAAACAGGAACTGCCAGGAGCGATTGTTACGATGAAGTAAAATCAAAAGTGATAAGTGAGAAAAGTCATATCTGTGTTCCAGATATTGCAAAAATGAAGTTGATAAGTGTTTATATAAAGCAAAAAGAGAGCAAGAGAAGAAGTGACACCAGTATCGCAAATATATCGACAAGAGATGATGGTTGCTAAGGACAGAGGTTTGGATTTCGTTACAATATTCCACAGTTTACATCAGTGAAACATGCATTGTATATATGAGCGACACAAATTGCTAAGCATTAACTCTCTTCAAAAAACGAGAAGATATAGAGGTCCCGAGTTTATGAAGAGTATACCATAATTGACGATGGTAAGGAAGATAGGATTCTTGTATTTGCAATGGACGGAGGTAACTTATTGGCAGCAGGTTCTTGCTTCCTGTTCGATGGGACTTTAAAAGCTGCAGTTCTGTGTTTTGCCAATTATATACAATTCACGTGGATATTGGTAGTACGGAAGAAAGAACACACATCATTCCTGCTGTATATGCCTGTTACCGACAAAAAAGAGGCGACCTATAAACGACTCTTTTTCTTGTTAAAAATAAAGTCAAGAATTTTTTACCGAAAAAATGTATTCTTGATTTTGAAGTTGCCGCAATTAATGCTCTAGAAGAATTTTTCCGGTTACAGTTATCAAAGGATGTAACTTTCATTTTAACCAAACTCTTTGGCGCAAAGTACAAATTTAGGTCTAACAAACTTATACAAGGAAACGAGGAAGTAAGAAACCACATAAGAAAGTGTGCTGCATTAGTTCATCTGCCAGAAGATAAAGTTACAGATGGTTGGCTCTGTATCATGGAAAATTCTCCTACCCAAGAAGCCATTGTTAAATTTAACGATATTTCGTTGATAATGGATTGATAATTCTCGCCACCGAATATGGACTTGCTATGGAGAACGTCATCGGACTACAAACTCTGTAGAGGATGGCATAACAGACTTAAAGACGAATCGGAAAAGCACATCCCAATATATTTGAATTGATGAAAGTTCTTCAAGAAGAAATGTATTATTATAATACTGTTTTCAACAACACTGTTTGTGCATAAGTACCCCCAAAAGAGCAAGAAAATATTGTGAATTAGATAGACGGTTAAAAATAGTTGTTAGCGACCTAATTCAAAATAGACAGAATCTTAGTGACACACTGGACAAACTAAAACATATTGTAAAATTATAGAGTTTTTAATTTTTTTTTAATTTTAATGAAGTTTTGTATATAGTGTATATAGTTGAACGTACTTTTATTTTATATTTTTTAATACATGTACTGATGTGAATTTGTTTTAATTTGAAATTAAATTACGGAATCAGCAAAACTCCTTAACTTTGTTTTTTTTTCTTTCATATTTCCTATAAATATAAAACTGACGCAGGAACGGGAATTCAAACGCACATTCACTTCCCATCTATAGAGCGAACGCCCAAAAGGGGAAAATTTTGTGAAACGCACGAAACGGGAACGCCCGAAACGGTCACAAATCCGGACATGATAAATTAAAGTAGTCGACTGTAAAAAAGAACCAAAAACAGCATTTATAGTAAATGATGGTGTTTATGAGTTCAATAGAATGAGCTTTGGACTTTGCGGCGCTCCGAGCACATTTCAGAGACTTACAGACACTGTATTTGCGGATCTTAAGTGGAAAGAAGTTGTTATCTATCTAGACGACATTATCGTCATGAGTAAAAGCTTTGATGAACATTTAAAAAAATTACAAAAGGTGTTTGATCGTATTCGTGGCCCGGGTTGACCATAAAACCATCCAAATGCGTTTTTGGATAACGGGTCGCTAAGATCCTGGGCTTTGAAGCTTCACAGAGGGGGATATTACCTAATCCGGACAAGTTAAAGGCGATTAGCGATTTTCCTGTCCCTCGTAAGCAAAAAGATGTCCAAAAATTTCGAATGTGTAATTATTACAGGCGTTTTATTGAAAACTTTGCGAGTATAGCTAAACCCTTATACAGTATCTTAGGTGATAAGAAACAGTTTAAATGGGAAGAAAGTCAATATAACGCCTTCAAAATATTAAAGGATAAACACAGAAAAGTGCTTTCTAATGCCAAACTAATATATTTATTTGAAAATATTTATTTGAGTTAAGTAAATATTTCTTTGAAACTAATATATATACTACAAAGAAGTAATCACGTTTTCTTAGCGATAGTAAATTACTTTCTTGAAATCTTACTTGTAACAATGAATAAACTACTTTGGATAAATACATACCTTCTTGAATCAAGTATATGTAGTGTGTTGCCTGGCTTGCAATATAGTTTTTGCGCCTCCGTCCAGAAACACTCATTTTGCAGTACTTAAAAGCGGCAGCAAAACTATTGTTTTCCTGCCTAGGCAGGCAAAAATGTCACTAAAGGTTGGCTACACTAGATTCACATGACAGATGTGTAATAAATTGTCATTAAGTTATTGTTCAACCACGTTAAGATGAACTGGTGTCTTCATTGCACTTATTATTGATAAATAGATAATAAACTAGAAGGAAAATTACAGAAAAAGATTTATTCTCGGAAACGTCAAAATACTAAGGTATGTGGCATGTGTGCCAACCTGTACTGTCAACTCCTTAGTGTCAAAATTTCTTTTCTATTTTCAATTCAAAATTAAGATTTGTCGGCCCAAAAAACATTGTGTATCACACGGCCAGAAAACTCTTTGCGAGTATTCGTACTTTTGGGTACAAACCGTACTTATACTCGCAAAACTGTAGTTTCTAGCCTAGTGATACAAATAACTATTTTTTTATAAGAACAGTACTAGAATTGTACGGGTAGAGTTAGAAAATATTACCGTTAGATATGTACGCCGCTTAAAAATTTTACCGCGTAATTAACTGACTAATAGTCGGAAAACAATAGATTACATCCTACTATAAATTTCTTATACCCCAAATATAATCTACGTATTTCGTGTGTAGTCTGTTTATCTTACTCATTTTCCTTAACTGGTATAATAACATTCTTCAACATATTTAAATAAACAAAATCCCTATATAGAGGATTGAGAAATTTATTAAAAAGTTCATTTCACACAGAAATCTATTTGTAAATTGTACATGCGCATATTCGAATAAACCCAATGTAAAATTTGTGCGCCGAGAAAGAGAGAAGGTTGTAGATCGACAATTCTGCGCATACTCCGACCCATTAGAAAACGGTCGCTTTGCGTTTGACTACGTTTGACATTCATATTTTTTTAGTTACCTATGCATCAACTACTTTCAGTTGCTCATCGAGTGCATGCGTATTGCAATCCTTTTGCTACTGAGATGGGTATATCTTTTATCCCTTTTTCATGGCAAACGATTTCCTTTTCTACCCGCAATATAGTAGTATCACAGTATACTATTATAGCAGTAGTTTGACTTCGTGTCGGTACCTTTAGCTGCTTTCCATTTGCAGTAAACTGAGGGGCAGAATAACTGAGGTGAGGAAGTATCGCTCGCCTTACTTTTTAAATATTCAATCTAAAAGAAACACCACGTTTAACAAGTACAAGATACCAGTATAATTTATATAACCTTAAAGTTTGGTGGTTTGACTTGTTTTTCTATTCATTGACATAAACATAACCTCTAAATTTCTGTTGAGGTAAACAACTTTATTACTGAGGGCCCTCTTTAAATCCCTCAGCGTCGGTAAGGGGGGAGGTAAGTTCCTTAGTTATTTTTTCTCAGTTACGAGCAAATGGAACGTAAACATAACTGAGGTACGTCGAAATGAGGTGAGGAACTGAGAATTTAATGCAAATGGAAAGCAGCTATTGATGTTTGTGGTATACGAAATTCCTCGCGCAGGTTACTGCGCAACTACAAAAGCATGTGTTGGACGCGTGTATGAACTGCGGAAATAAAGATGGCAAACTAACTTCGATCTCAACGTCTTTCCAATGCCAGACAGAGTCTTTAGGGCATCTTTGTCTTATTTTATAGGCGATTACCTGTCTCGCCAAAATAATCCACTAGTGAGTGACAGGATAATTATGGCACCTATGAAGCGTGCCCTGCTTGCTGCATTCAGTCCCCGTTCACCTCTCGGTGGGCAGATCGAGGCGGTCACGAATCTGCGCGGACTCAGGAGGTATCCTGGTCATGATTCGGCCAACAGGGGATTAGACGACTCGCTCGCCCTCACCACGACCGCGCGGCCAATTCGAACATATGATCCCTCAACGAGGGAATCATGAGGTCGCGACGTAGTTGTTCATTCCTCACCATCCATGGGGCCCCAACTATGAGTCGCAACATGCGATTCTGGAGGATCCCCATGGTGGCGAGGTGCGTCTCGGCCATGGTGCAGAGGGCGAGCGCCCCATATGTAAGGATCGGTCTCAGGCATGCAGTGTAGAGCAGCAATTTAGACCTAATGTCCAGATTGCTCCGCCGAGCTAGTAGGGGCATTAACTGGATCTTGGCAGCCTGAAACCGACCCTTCACTTCCCTGACGTGTTGTTGGAAGGTTAGACCTCGGTCAAGACGGAGCCACAGGTATTTTACCTGGTCCGCCCATGGAATGACATTTCCATCCACCTCAATTCTGTCTGCCGGGACCACCCTTTTCCGTGTAAAACGCACGGCTACGGATTTAGCAGGGTTGATCCTCAACTTCCACCTGTCAGCCCATGCGACAAGATCATCGATGGCTGCTTGTACACGTCTAATTAACATGTTTTCATTTCTTCCAGCCGAGAAAACGGCCGTGTCGTCCGCGTACATGGCGAGACTGACCGCCGGACGCCTAGGGATATCACTCGTAAAGATTATAAAAAGCTCTGGACCAAGCAGAGAGCCTTGGGGGACTCCCGCGCCTATGGGACGCACTGAGGAGTAGGTGTTACCCACCCTCACAGAGAAGGTGCGCCCCGTAAGGTACGACCGAATGAGTCTGACCATAACCGGGTTAATTCCGATCTTCGCCATCTTGCATATCACGCCGTCGTGCCATACCGAATCAAAAGCCTTTTCAAAATCCAAAAATACCGCCACAGTTGTTTCCTTCCTCTCGAAGCCGTCCCTGACTGCTTCTGTCAATCGGAAGAGTTGAAAATCCGTAGAGAGACCCGCTCTGAAGCCGAATTGCTCGTCAGGGAGTGGATTTAGTAACGACATGTCATCCCGAAGACGAGCGAGTATGACTGCCTCAGTCACTGTAGAGAGTGTAGAGAGTAGGCTTATCGGACGGTAGTTTTGGGGAAAGAGTTGGTCCTTTCCTGGCTTGGGTATGGTGATTACGGCGGCGTGTTTCCAGGTGGACGGGAAATGAGCAAGATGCAAGATGGCGTTTATTATCCCAACCAGTACTATCACAACGGTGGGAGGGAGATGTTTTAAGGCCGTCGTGGAAATACCGTCGCGACTTGGGGCTTTGCCGGTTTTCATGTTGTTGATTATTGCTGCCACCTCGCCAGATGTTGTTCTTGGCAGGGGCCCATGCACCCCATCTGTTGGAATAGCAGAGGCAACAGAGAGAACCTCTCCATCCTCCTCATCGGAGGAGTCCACCTCAGGTGCAGAGCCGCATACCGACTCGAGGTGGTCAGCGTGTGTCTCAGATAGGCTAAGCTCATCGGTAACAAGTCCCTGTGGCCCATGCAATTGTTGGGCGCGAGAGTGCATTGGTCCGCGCTTGAGAGACTTCACCATTCTCCAGAGAGGGTTATCGCCAGCATTAAGGGACCGTAAACGGGACTGCCATTGCTCATTATTAAATCTTGCTAAGTCTATCCTAACCTTCCTGATATACAGGTTAGCAATGGCCTTGTGAGCAGGCCACAAGGTAGTTCTGGCGCGCTTCACAGCGGCACGCTTCTCTCGTATGAGCTGTTTTAAGCCAATAGGCAACCATCGCTCTCGTGGGTGCAAAAAGTAGAGGCACTCTCAATCGAGGATGCAACAGCCTCGACAAGGCTATCAGCAGCCGCGTCCAGTCCCGAGATGGAACTTGGGGAGACAGGGCATATTCC
This sequence comes from Protaetia brevitarsis, assembly GCA_004143645.1. NCBI lineage: Eukaryota > Metazoa > Arthropoda > Insecta > Coleoptera > Scarabaeidae > Protaetia > Protaetia brevitarsis. Next base: position 254,575 of record RXPK01000104.1, read on the forward strand.
CTCCGCCAAGGCAACCTCGGCCTCAAACTTTGTCCAATCGATCGCCCTCCTAAGGGACGGCGCATCCCCGACAGGCCCCGCCGCTATCTCAAAAAAGATAGGATTGTGATCGGACGAAAGGTCCGAAACGCTCTCGACATGGATTGAGCAGGCAAGATCTTTGCTCAAGACATAGTCCAACATGTCCGGTCGCACTCCACCCCTGAAATAGGTGGGACCATCAGGTGGATGGATGACAATATTATCCGAATCTAACAGCTCGAGGAGCTGTCTTCCAAAAGCATTGGAGGACCTACAACCCCACGCAAGGTGCTTAGCGTTGAGGTCCCCCGCTACTACGACCGGAACAGTGGAATCGAAAAGCGCTCGGTAATCGCCCGAGCAGAAATCCCGCGAGGGCGGGGCATAGACAGACACAACCTTGATCGACAGGCGGTCCAAGTCGAGAAGTACAGCCGTCGCCTCAAGAGAGCGAAGGCATGCGGTGGAATTAATGAGTGGCAGAGAGTGTGGCGAACCGCAATAGCGGTGCCACCGCCACCATCACCTATTCTATCTGAACGATAGAAGCGGTAATTCCGTATAATAAATCGGTCCGAGGGCCTCAGCCACGTCTCCCCAAGAAGCAGGACGTCGACGTCGTACCTGTCAAGGGCCTCAGTGATTTCCCCCTTTTTATTTTTCAGACCATAGGCGTTCCAGGACATAATTTTTACCCCACGACCAGTATGTACGTCACTCATGGGCGGGGGCAAACCGGAGGATGACCTTTAGTTGATTTACCGCCGAATTAAGAGATGCTGCGAGAGTCTGGAGGGCGTCGAGCATCGAAACGATGTCCACGCCCCAGGCAGCCGACCCGGCTCCGCCCCGGAAACCTTGGACCCGGTCTTCTTTCCGGGCGGGGCGGCGGATTAGGCGCACCCCCCCGCCCGAGTGTCCCCCCCGACTTGGAGGGAGTTTTAGCACCAGATGAAGTGTGCTGGGACTTGTTTGTCCTGGAAACAACCCGCGCAAACGAGATGGTCTGCCTGTTGTTGTCTGTGTTGGTCGTCTTTGGGGTTGTTTTTGGGGCCGGAGTTGAATCCGGCATCGACCTATCGGATCTTTTGAGCTTTGGGAATTTTGAACATCCTCTATAGTTGGCCGGATGTTCGCCGTTACAATTGGCACAGGTTGGCGGAGCTTCTGGCGCCTTGGGGCACTTCCTGGCCCTATGACCCTGCCCGCATTTCACACATCGTTCCGGGACTGTGCACCGGCTCTGTGCATGTCCAAATCGCAGACAGCGATAACATTGGCCCACAACGGGCCTAGATTTAAGGGGCTCGGCTATGACATCGATGTCAACAATCTTTGTTATTTCATAGATTTTACTTTGGTCGCGTGTAATTCTGACAATGACCATTGGCATGGGGCGGCCGGAACCAAAGCGTTTCATCCGGACCACCCCATCAGGGTCAAATCCCTGCTTTTTAAGATCTTGCATGACTTCCTCCTCGCTAAGCTCCTGGGGAACTCCCCTCAGCACTACCTTAAGCAGCTTCTCTGAGGGGAGCTGATATGTGTGGTATGGGATACTATTGGTATTAAAGATCTTGGTAATACCCCTATAGTCCCCTTCATTAACCGGGTACGACCCGGATGCCATCGGGGATATTTTGGGCCTTGAGGAAACGGTGGCCCGCCCCATCGATCAGCTGGCGAACTAGAGGCCAGCGGGACTTATCCCTCACAACAATAGGTGGAATCTTGGCATTTAGAAAATTATCAGCATCAGCCCTGCCAGTACTAGATTTGTTTGGCTGGGACTTGGGGTCAGCCGGTAAACGACTTTTTGTTGAGCCCTTATAGATGGAGCCGTCGACGAAGAGGAAGGTCGGTCAGAAGTTGCGACCTCTATCAAATCAAAGTTGTGCTTAGTGTTGACTTTATTGCCCCTCCTCCTCTTAGGAGTATTAGGGGCAGAGGCTACAGGCGCCCGAGTCGGTCCGACATGGGCCGGCGCAGCAGAATGAGTCCCAACAAAATTTGGGTTTTCGGCTTCAACCACCGGAGATTAGTAGCGCGCCTTTTCTTATTAGTGGGTGGGGATGAACTTCCACCATTATCGCCTCCACCAGTGATGCGGTGGAGGCAGGAGATGAGTCAGAGTCCCCAAAGATAGGGGGAGGAATTTTGTCAGTAGCCCCTTTGGCGGCTGTATCCTGCCAATCATTCACCAGAGACTGGTTTCGTCGTTGCAGGATGGCGTGTAAATTCTTAATTAATAGTAAGATGTCATCATTAGAAAAACTCTCGAAATCGATGGAAGGAGCACTATCCAGCGGCGTCGGGGTATGAAAATCTTCCCCGCGCAAAACTGGAGGAAGTGGCAAAGGTGTATCGCCCAAGCGGCCGCCCTGCGTCGAAGCCGAACTGGCTGCGCTCAAAGGTGGCGGTGGTGTTCTGCACGTCAAAGACATACCGTCACCGCAGTCACAAAAAGAAAATCAGGTCAACACGTATATTTTTAGTCAAAATTAATTGACAAAGCCAGACAAATGCCCCACAGCGGCTACGGTCGTTAAAATGTATCGGACCGGGTAATGGGATGTAAAGGCCCACACCCGGTCGTACTATCACAGAAAAAAATAATCAATAAAATTAGTTGTGGGCCAATTACAAAGATTAAAATAACTGTATAAATAAAAGCAGTTGTAAACAAAGAAATATAAACAGATATCACAGACGAATATATATGTAAAAAGACAAAGGACTTAATCGTCGACAAACAAACAACAACGATAATAAAAATAAAAATAAATTTTATCTCTGGCTTGTTCGAAATAAATAAGTAAAAGTGTGTTAAAATCACAGATGTATAGATAAAATATCGGTAAATATTCAGTGAAGTATTTAAAAATACGACACAATAAAAACGGGTACAAGTAAAAACTTGTTTACCAGAGATTGCAATAAACGAAGCTCGTGCTAACTTTGTTGCGAATATTTAAAAATATACGATAGATAATCGGCAGTCAAAGAGATTTTATGGTTAAGAATTTAACCAAAGTCAGAAAAAACTTAAATAATACGTTATAAAACGTTAGAATTTTGTCGAAGAGACAATTGTTAACAATCAGCCGATAGAGTCTCCAAAGCTGATGTTAAAACCTTTGGAGCCTGAGAACTAATATAAGACACAACGAAAATCGTCTGGAACGGAAAATATGTCCAGACGATACGACGGTTAGCACGAGACTGAGACTGTGCTATACAAAGATTGTTCCTTTTTATTCGACTACTTCATTTCTAACATCCGACCCTGCACTGGTTTGTCAACAATAATGTCCGGGGGTGCACGAGTGGATACAGTTCAAACGTAGACTATATAATATCGAACTTTCTATAATGTGAATAAATGCGATTAAAATTTATACCAGTATAATGCAGTTCAAACCGAAATCACATTATTTTAAAAAGTGAAAATAAAATGAATTGGGTTAGTTATTGCGATAAATAACAATCTAGCTTAAAATGTGTATCTAACAAATAAATTGATTTAATGTGACCTAGGAATCTCTGACAACGATAATGTTCTTCTTATTCATGTACTTTCTTAATTTTTGTCTTGTCATATATATTAGATTCATTCGGAAATCCCAAGAAAATGCGACTATCGTTAGCATCACAATTTATCTTGCGAGAGTGACTGGCACTACAACATGATACCCATTGGTGTCTTCTTTCACGGTTATTTAAGTTATTTCACTTAAACCTAACAATATAATATATAAGAAAGTATGTAAATGTTATGGCCACTGGTCACCGATCTTACCTTTTACACAAGAATATCATGGTTCATTAGATGTTTTTAAAACTGCAGGGGTAATTCAAAACTACTAAAATACGTAAAATAAATAAATAAAACAAGTAAATCATGTAGATTAAACAGATGAGTAAACTAATTTATGTAGATACGAACGTAAACAATAACAGACTGCCATTTCGGGAAGCTGTTGTTTGAAGTGAAGTTAGGTTTAGAAATTTGAACCCCTATGACTCATCCATTGTCCTTACTCGGTGTACTCTACTCTTTGTACTCTGTTTATAGTTTCCTTTAGATTATTTTACTTTTTTATTTACTATGCTATCAATTATTTCAGGAATTTCATTTTTCATAAAACAAATTAAATCTTCATTTTTATTTCTGGATGACCGTAGACTAGACGGGTATTTTATTTGTAGCCAGTTTTACAAACTCACTACTATTTTAATAATTTCTCACGCACTTGATGGAAACACGTCTATAAACCACGAACGACTGTTAATAATTATTTAACTTTTTTTTTAGAGTGCGGAAAGAAGACAGTAAACGTACAAACTTTGATAATTGCCGGCCGTTCCGCCGAAATATGGGAATACCCTTGGGTGGCGGCTGTCTACAATACTTCTTTTGGGCCAAAAGAACTTATTTGCGGCGGTACCATCATCTCCACGTTGTATATTTTATCAGGTATCGGTCGATATTGCTTTATCGTGACAACGAGTGCACTATACTTAATAGTTTTTTTTTTAATTTTAGCCGCACATTGCTTCACCGATTCAGTAGGGGTTCCATATGATAAGGGTTATTTCACCATCGTGGCCGGAAAATACTATCGCGACTTCGATATAAAGGAGGATGGAATTCAAAAGAGAAGTGTAAGTGATATTAAATTAAAGCACAATTATTGGAACAGAAGTAACGCAGTACTCGTAATAAATGAACAAATAAACAAATCACGCAAATTACTCCATCAAGTTTGAAATTCAATGATCAATCATACGATAAAAAACGCTGTTGGCTAACTTATACTTCCTTAATGCAGCAAATGTTTTCAGTGCCAATTTACATTTTTTTCAGGGTATATGCATAAATAAGCGTATAATATGCAAAAATATGCAAGGAAAAATTTCTCTTAAAATTAATTGCAGTAATTATCGGAAATATATTAAATTCGTTGAAATTAGGACAATTAGTAGATGGGCATACCTGCAGAAAGTTTGGGGAGATGACTTTGAAAATCAACCTTTCATCAAGATCGCCCAGAAATATTGCTGTTGCTTTGATCCTTTTTAGCCGAAAATGACATACATACGATGCCAAAACGACGAGTCATTGTCACACATCACCGACGTCATTTTAAGACGAACCCAGTACGTTATTTACTTTCATCTCTTAATATATGACACAATTTAGGGTAAAAATAAAAGTGTAACATAAAGAGAAAACATTTATTTTTATGAATTTTTAAATCCAACAATAAATTGTGAAAAGGGCACTGTTAAAGAACATTTAAGATATTCTAATACAGTGAAATTCCTCTTCGCGGACACCCCACTTACACGGACACCTTCCTTGAACGGATAGTTTCTCATGGTCCCGACCGGCTCTCATATAATTTCCATTGTATTAACTCTTTGTTGGACGGACATTCTCTTGAACGGACGCAGACACGAGAAAATGTTCTCTTAACCGGGCAAAAAATAAAATAAAAAGAAACGCCTTATCTTAATTTTTTATCGAGAGTATTGCTATTGCATTTCTCAATCGCGCCACGCGCCAATTTCGTTGGGACTTGCCCGAGTAAACCGGATATTTACCGACTTTAATCTGTCGGTACAAACGCAGCCTATGTCGCGCATTTCTGCCTGGCGTGAATTAGGGACTTCCCCAAGTTGGTCGGGGATTTACCGTTCTTATTCTTTGGGTGCACGCTTTCGATTGAATCTGCATTCAATATTAGTCTGACGTCTATGCGGAAAGCCACAGTGGGCGACACATTCATTGTAGAAATGGCTCAAATAGAAAAATTCTCACGCTTAAACAAAAAATTGAGATTGTTGAAGTTTACAATAAAGAGAAATTAAGTGTAAGGAACTTATCCAAGCGTTTTAATATTGGAAAAACACAAGCGCAGATATAATTAAACATAAAGAAATCCTTCTAAACAAATGGATGTCGAACAGCAATTTGAATGAAAAAAGAAGCTTTTTGACGGGTGATGGTACTAAAACTGACAAATTGTGTTATGATTGGTTTACAGCAGCTCGCCATAAGGGGATTCCTTTAACAGGTATGCATATGATTTTTTTTAGATAAAGTTTTCTTGTATTAATGCGTTGATTTTCTTTTCATATTAATTCTAAAATATGTATGTAGATAAAAAGAGTGAGATTACCAATAGGTTTGTCCTGACAAAAACGCAAAAAACTGATTTTTTTTTAGGTCCACTAATACGATGTAAAGCAAGAGAAATAGCCGCTTCTTTGGAACATTCTACATTCAGTGCTTCTTCTGGTTGGCTCAATAAATTTAGAATCCGTCACAATATAAGTTTTAAAGCGATTTCGGGAGAAGGAGCTTCGGTTAATGCTGAAGATGTTTCATCGTTTAAAAAAAAATGTCCTTCTTTGATTAAGGGATATTCACCGAGAGACATCTATAATGCCGACGAGACAGGCCTGTATTTAGGCTCTACCGCACAAAAAATATATTGGGGGTAAGTATCCAAAGAGGGTTTACAATTTTGCATTATGCAAATATGGCGGGTGAAAAAGAAAAACTCCTAATCATTGGTAAGACAGCTAAAACATTAACATAAATAACCTGCCTGTAACTTGGAAATACAATAAGAAAGCTTGGATGACAGGACAAATTATGACAGAGTGGTTGCAAGACCTAGATTGCAAAATGGCGAAAGAAAAAAGAAACATTTTGTTATTTTTAGACAATGCTGGATCTCATCCGAAAGACGTTCGCTTAAATAATATAAAATATTATTTTTACCCCCTAATTGTACATCGCTTGTCAACCACTTGACCAGGGATTATAAAGAATTTTAAAACTTATTACCGAAGTCTAATACTCAAACATCTGCTAGTAAACATTGAAACTGCTGGTACAGCTTTGAGTAATAAAGAAAATTACACCACTGGATGCAGTTTATTTGGCAAAACCGCTTGTGACAAGTAACAAGAGACAGTTCAAACTGCTTCCGCAAAGCAGGATTTAATCATGCAAATATGCAAAGTGAAGACCAGTTAACTGAGGCTGATATATCTGGCCTAGAAATGATTTGCCTCTTATGTACTTTCAGATATCCTCAAAAAAAGAATTTTATTGAATTGACGGATAATGAAAACCTTAATGATTTTTGAACGTAGATGAAGATTTGTATGTTGAAGATCCAGATTCAGAACAAGAAATTACAAATCCAGTTGAAATACAAGAACTTTCGCAAGATTCTGATGTCGATGAGGTTCCAGTGCCAACAGAAGCTATCCCAAATTATGATAAAGCTATTACCCTGACCCAAGCAGCTCAAAAGATACAGAATCTTTGGAGCTTCTTTCTAATTAGAAATACGATTTCAAGACGCCATTTTAAAGAAAAAGAGAAGACAAACAACAATATATGAGTTTTTGCGTCCTTAAAGTGACTATTCATTTCACTGTTTTGTATTACATACTACATCTATGTATCTATGTACATATTATATTATACTTTGTATATATATAAAGGAAATAAACTTTTTTTTCTTAAGTTTAAAGTTTCTTTATTTATTTTAAAACATTTATATACTATACGATTTAAATGTCCCAGTTTCTTTAATATATTCATTTTTCGTAAAACACGATTTTGTTGTATTTTACTACATATTTTTTCTGCGCGACACCTCTCGAACGGACATCTTCAGTTGGTCCCGTTGGTGTCCGTTCAAGGAATTTCACTGCATTTGTTTTCTAATGAAATAAATTATATTCTTTACTGTCGTTTTTTACCTAATTAATTTTCACACAACATTTTTCTTTTATCACGTATTAGTGAAGAACAATATTAATTGCTGCATCAAAACGGCCCAAAAGAATATGTATGCTACAACGAGTGTTTCCATTATGCGTTTTTTTTTGTCCCACCTTGCGCGTTATAGCAGGCTAACCTGTACACTGCTTGAAGCCGTGTTACGATTGGATCTACTGCAAATGTTGGTAAAAGTTTCGTGTCTACTTAGTCTTCTTTACAGTTGCCTGTATCTTCAATTGGTCCCGTTGGTGTCCGTTCAAGAGAGATTTCACTGTACATCTATCTTATAATGCCACATTATAAGAGGGACTAATTTTAAATATAGGTATATAACATCTCATACCACTAAGAAAACCAATCTACAAATTATAATAGGCAAAAAATTAAGGTTATGTCGTTTTTAACGGTTATGCCGTTGAGTGAGGAATTATAATTTTGGACGATTTCAGTAGGGTTTCATTTTCTTCTTATTTCTGGGATCATTCTGCACTACACTGCCAAAAAATAACGACAACCGAAGCTGCCTATGTTGTTCATGGTATTACGCAATATTATACAAATAACTAATAATAAGGCTCGGCAATTTTAACTTCAACTTTGCAATACCGTACACCAGCATACCTCTCAGCCGAGACTATCGAAGCGACTAAAGATGGACTAAAGCAAACTAAAATGGTGGGTGGCGAGAATCATGGGGGTATACGAAACACGCCAACCGCCAAAACATGTAATTGGAGGCATCCTCTGTTACCCGTTGTGAGGTGCCCAAGTAGCACATTAGTCGCCAATGACGTATTTGTTACCTTAAAGGTTTCCTCAAAGTAAAAATTAGGTACTAGTAGCTGCTACGTTCTAATTACGTGATATATCCGTAACTACTACCAAAATGGGGAACAAATATTAATTCTAATTACATTATGGCGACGTAATCGTTACTTTTATAAGGACGTAATAGTTACGTAGTCATAACGTGGTGGATAGTAGCTGCTGGAACGTTACGGAAAAGTAATTTTTACTTTATAAGGCATTGCAATTCATTATTACTGTTCCTTTTTCTTCTTTATGCCTTTTTATAACATATTCACCCTAACTGTTGTTGGA